>ML781259.1:360432-398185 GCA_009831015.1 Picea engelmannii
TATATATATATATATATTGTATGTATGTATGTATGTATGTATGTATGTATATTTATTTATTTATTAAAGGGAGGCTCATCTACTCCTTAAGAGTAAGGGATGGTATAAGGAAGTGTAAAGATGGCAAGTAAAAGTGTGTTGAAGACTCTTTATAATATAGAGGCAGAATATCATTCAGGTATATTTGTATATAAGGGAAAGAAACAACTTATGGTGGCGATTGATTATTAACAAGGTTTAAAATCTTTTAGGAGATATTATTCAACGAAATTTTTTTTTGTTAAGGTGTGAGGGACCATCCACAAAATAATGACAGATCGTTGTAATGACGATTATAAACAGTTATGGTGAAACTTAATTGATGAAAGCCACACTTCCAGAGGAATGTCTAGTGTTTGAATGGTAAAGAAGGAAATTGCAATCACACGAAAAGGAACAGTAGTTGTTCTGTTCAGAAAAGGAACAACAAGTGCGCGAAAAGGGAACAACAGTTGTTCCATTAAAAAAAAAGAGCAGCAGGCACAAGAAGGAACAACAAGTGTGTGAAAAGGAACAAAAGTTGCCTGAGAAGGAACAACAGTTGTTCTATTCAAAAAAGGAACATCAAGCGCATGAGAAGGAACAACAGTTGTTCCGTTCAAAAAGGAACAACGGGCGCACGAGAAGGAATAGCAGGTGCACAATAAGGAACAATAGTTGTTTCATTCAAAAAGGAACAGCAGGCGCATGAGAAGGAACAACAAGTGTGCGAGAAGGAACAACAGCTGTGCAAGAAGGAACAACAACTATTCCGTTAAAAAAAGGAACAGCAGGCGCGCGAGAAGGAACAACAGGTGCACGAAAAGGAACGACAGTTGTTCCGTTCAAAAAGGAACAACATCGTCATGAACATGTAAAAGATAGAATCTATATGATAAAACAAAATGGGAGTATGGAACAGAAGAAGGTGCTAATTGTAGTTATCTGTCCTGATTCTTGTTTACTTGATGACTTTTTATAAAACAAAAAAAAACTAACCACTCAGTTGGAAAACTATGTACAATATGTACAATATAAACAGAATGCATCATTTATGGAGTTGGGGTGGCTAGGTTACCTTCCCAGCCAGCCAAAATCTGCACCA
The DNA here is from genome assembly GCA_009831015.1 of Picea engelmannii. Taxonomy (NCBI): domain Eukaryota; kingdom Viridiplantae; phylum Streptophyta; class Pinopsida; order Pinales; family Pinaceae; genus Picea; species Picea engelmannii. The sequence continues at coordinate 361,556 of ML781259.1, forward strand.
TAGGGTCTTTACTTACGTCTTGATAGAAAGAATCTTTTAAAGGTGGCTGGTGGTAAATTCGCAACTGGTGTCCATTGACTAGAAAGGGTGATCCAGACCCATCGATGGTGCTCAAATTAACCATGCCATTATCATGGACTTCCTTAATTTCATATGGCCCTAGCCATCGTGTCTGTAATTTCCCAGGGAAGTCCTGAAATCTAGAATCATAGAGGAGCCCCGAGTTGCCTTTCTTGGATGATTTCTTCTTGATATGCTTGTTGTGCCAGGTTTCTCTCGGTCACTGGATAACAGTTGTGTGCTCCACAGTAGACATGCGTGCTTCATCCAATTCATTGAGTTGTTGAAGGTGTCATTTATGTGCTTCTGTAAGATTTAGTCCAATTTCCTGGGCCATTCTTAGGGTCTTGATCTCGAATTATATTGGGAAGATGGGTTCTTTACCATAGACTAGATGGTAAGGAGAGTAGCCAGTGGTGTTATTCCAGGTTGTACGATAAGCCCATAAGGCATTTGGGAGCTCAGTAGCCCAATTCTGTCAGTTTGTTGAGACTGTCTCCATCAAAATTGCCTCTAGGACCTTATTGGTGCTTCTACTTTCCCGTTTGCTTATGGGTGGTATGGAGAGGTAACTTTGTTCTTGATATGATATTTGTCCAGGGTGGCGGTGATTTTATGGACTGTAAATTGTGACCCTCCATCAGTAATTATTTCTCTGGGTAGTCCATATTGTACAAACAATTTGAAAAGGAATTTGATGACTACTTCTTCTGCTGCATTTGGTAAAGCTTCCACCTCTACCCATTTGGTCATGTAGTCCATTGCAATAAGAATATAGGCCTTTTGATTTGACTTTGGATTAAAGCGGTTGACAAAGTCTAGTGCCCATCTTTCAAATGGTTCTACAACTAGTTGTGTTTTCAAGTGCATTTCATCAGCCTGGCCTAGTTTCCCCATCCGCTGACAGTTGTCGCATGTCTGGACATATTTCTTGGCATCTCTGAATATTGAGGGCCAATAATATCCCATCCATAAGATTTTGTGTCCGGTCCTGCGATCTACAAAATGCCCCCCACAGGGCTTGTCATGTCCTGCTTTCAATATGTCATAGATTTCGTCCTCTCGTACGCATCGCTGGATTTGGAGATCAACTCCTGTGTGGAAACGATATCCACTGATCCAAGTGAATCATGCGTTATGTTGGATGATCACTCATCTTTCCTTTGATGATAAATGTGTCGGTAATCTTCCCACTGCTAGATAGTTTGCTACATCAATGTACCAAGGTGGTTTTGTGTCGACAACAAACAGATGCTCATCTGGGAATTAATCCTCAATTGTTAATGAGTCATTTATTTTTGGGAATCGGGACAGGAAGTTTGCAACAAGATTTTCTTTCCCAGGTCGATCTTTGATGGTGATATCAAATTCCTGCAATAATAACAACCATCGAGTGACCCGTCCATTAGTTATTGGTTTATTAGCTAGATATCTAATGGTAGAATGATCAATATACAGGATGACTGGATAGCCTGTTATATAATTACAAAATTTATTGATGGCATGTATAACAGCTAAGAACTCTTTCTTTGTTACTGTATAATTAAGTTCTGTTGTAGTTAGATTCTTGCTAATGAAATAAATGGTGTAGGGTTTCTTTTCTTCTTCCTGTCCCAGAACAGTGCCTATGGAAATGTCTGAGGCATCGGTGGAAATTTGAAATGGTATTTTCCAATTAGGTCCTCTCAACACTAGCGCTATTGAGATCAGTTTCTTGAGTCCTGCAAAATCCACATCGCATTTGTCAGACCATTGAAATTCTACATTACCTGTCAAAGCATGTAAAGGCGCAGCAGTTTTTGGAAAATTTGGCATAAATCTGCAATAGTGTCCTGAAGCACCAAGGAAACTATGTACCTCAGTTTGTGTGTGTGGAGTAGGTATATTAAGAATTACCTCAATTTTTGTTGGTTCTACTCTAATTCCATCTGCAAAAATGTAATTCCCTAATACCACACCTTCTGTCATCATCATGTGACATTTTTCGTGGCTTAAACATAACCTGGTAGCGATGCACCGTTCCAATACCTTCTCTAGATTATTCAAGGCTTGATCAAAGTCGTCATCGTATGGGGTGAAATCATCCATGTAGACTTCAAGCTCTTTGCTAATAAGATCATTGAATATGCTCAAAATGGCCCTTTGGAATGTAGCTGGAGCATTACAAAGTCTAAAGGGGAATACTTTGTAGGCAAAGGTACCCGAGGGACATGTGAATGTCGTTTTATCCTGATATTCTGGGGTAATCTGGATCTGATTGTAGCCACTAAAACCGTCTAAGAAAGAGAAGAATTTCTTCCTTTCTAAGGTATCCAGGACCTGATCGATGAAAGGTAATGGAAAATGATCTTTTTGAGTAGCTTTGTTTAGTTCCCTGTAATCAACGCAGATTCACCACTTCCCATTTTTCTTTGGGATGATGAATAATGGGGAAACCCATCAACTATATAAGATAGGGTATATAAAATCTATGTCCAACAACTTGTGTAGCTCTTCTTTAACAATATCTCTGAGGTGGGGGTTCAGTCTTCTTTGCGGTTGTCGGATAGGTCGGACGTCTTTCTCAATATAAATGTGGTGTGTGCAGAGTTGTGGATCAATACCTTTCATATCAGAGTACTCCCAAGCAAAATCTTGTTGGTATTTAGAGAGAGTTTGGATTAGTTGTTGTTGTTGTTTCTCTTCTAGGTTGACATTAATGTTTATAGACTTCCCTGGTGCGATCTCAATGGATTTGTTGTTGTGAACAATGGTAGTTGGAATTTGTTGTTCCATTAAATCTTCTAGTGGGTCTCCCTATGCTTCATAGTCTAGAAAAGCTTGGATCATCTGGCATGTTGGGTTACTTATAGCAGTTGGGTTGTTAATAAACCCACTGATTACATCATCTTCTAGTTGATTCTTTTGCTTGAGGGATTCTTCCATCATGAGTGGGGCACGCAGATCCTACTCAGGATATTGTGGTGGTGGAAATTGTGGGTGTACAATCATTGGACTAGGTTTGGATGGAGGATATAAGATGAGATTCCTTGTAATCCATCCTCTAGAAATTGTCATTGTACCCGATCGATAGCCTATGTACACATCAGCTGTCGCAAGCCATGGTCTGCCCAATATCAATGGATGCCCTTCAAGTCCATTTTTTGGGTTGATGGTGAGAAAATCTGCGAGATATTCCCAAGAATCAACTTAAATGCCTATATCATGTAGTGTGCTGAGTGGTTTGACCACTGATCGATCGACCAATTGAAACATAATCGGGGTTGGGTCGAAAGAGTGAAGACCCACGGTATTGTAGGTTTCCATAGTTAGAATATTGATGGCCGCCCCCAAATCAACTAGGGTATTTGGAAAGGAACAACCCTGAATTTGAACTGTTACTATGGGGTTCCCCGGATTTGCATATTTAACTGGTGTTTTTCTACCCAAAATTAGATCACATAAGGCTCCCACTACATGAACTGTTGATGACGAATTTTTGATTTTTCTGACGGGCTTCCTCCCACATAGCTCCTTGATTGTCTTTGCGTAGATTGGTATGTCTTGCAGGGCTTGCATGAGTGGAATTTTGATGTATAAATTCATGAGTTCCCCTACAATGTCAAAGTCATGATATACGGTAGGTTTAGCTATCGTCAGTCTTTCGAGGAACGGAGGGGAGGGAATCGCATCCTTATCAGAGTCTTGTGATTCGACTGTGTCTCTCCCTTGCCTGATTTCTTCTATTATTACCACATTCGAGGGTGTTATTGCTGGTTGTTTTTCATTCCCCTGTTCTTGGGGAACGTCATTTTGTTTGGGGGAGATGATGCGCCATGATCTTAACTGAAGTTCATTGCACCCTACTGGATTGATTTCCCCTTCTCCACTTTCCATAATCTAGATGAGTTGAGTTGGTTTGTTATTGGGATTTGGGTGGGGTTGGGCAGGTAATTGAGGGCACAATTGTGATTGGGGCAATGGGAGTGGAATTTGTAATGGAGGTTGGGTTTGAGAGGTCATCCCCATAGGTTGGTTATTCATCCCCATGGGGCATTTCCAGTTCTTGTTCCAATTTGGGTTTTGGACAGTCGAGTTAGGCCATTGTGGAGGGTAGGTATTATTCAAATTTTGCTAGGATGAGGTGGGGTATTGTGAATTTGGCCAATTGGAACTTGTAGTTGGTTGATTTTTCCAGTTGGGGTTTGTGGAAGACTAGTTTGGCCAGGTAGGAATTACAGGTGGGTACTATTGGGGCTGTCAGTTTTGATTAGTAAATGGCTGACCCTGCCATGTGCTGCCAAAATTCTGCTATTGATTATACTGTCCAGGATTCTGCTGTTGATTGTACTATCCACGAAAGAAAGAGGAAGGGTCCTGAAATGTATTTTGAGGTCGAGACTACCACTGACGGAGTTGAGCCATTAGATATAATGGTTATGTTTCCTCTTCTACTTCTTTGAATACAACTTTCAATCTAGGAAGTGATGGGCATTGCTTTTTGTCATGATCCTTGGCGCAAATAGCACAAACCCAAACTATATCCAAGGGGCATTCCCTTGAACCATGTTTCTTTCTACACCTGTGGAAAAATATAGCCAAGGTATTCTCTGCCTCTACCTTTTTTTTGTTTGGCCTGCAATACATCCAATTGTGTAGTTAGAGTGCTCAAAATATCTATTTTAAAGTTTTCTAGGAGATTACCGACTTCAGCTCACGTAACACCCCCATTGGATATATTGTTATTTATTGTGAGGGACGTCCACATTCCTGACCTGGTCCGTGTACTTCCTCGTGAACACCTGATACAGAATAGAAAAATATCTTCATAAGTTTCCTAATAAATGTCACCTTTCCCCATTAAATTCAATGTTTCTACCCATTCATCTCTCATGCCTTTGATCAGAGTTTCTTTGAGTACTTCACCTGGTAATGTACCATAGGGTGATATTTGCAAATTATACTAAAATATTTCGACATATTATTCTAATGATTCATTTTCTTTCGCAGTCATTTGAAAGATTTCATCTTTTAGGTCTCTGGTTCTATAATAATCCTGATATTTTAACAAGAAGATTTGTTTCATCTGGTCCCATGAATTGATGGTTCCACCTCCCAATCCCATGAACCAGCGTAGGGCTGCTCCCTTCAAGGTAGAGGGGAATAGTTTTAATTTTTGGGGTTCAGAGGTGTAATCATATCCTCTACATAGGACATCAAATTCAAATAGGAAAGCATCCGGGTCTTCTGAAATCAGTCCATGGAAGGTTGGCAGGTTTTGTAAGGGGATTGCTTTCATGGGGGCATTGGAAATTGGATCAACTATTGGATACTCCAGCGTGGAGGTCTAGGGTTGTTGTTGATTTGGTTGTGCCATTTGATCGAAAATGTGCCAAAAATTTTCAGGAGGTTCTTGATCCGGGTAATCTATTTGAAATTGTTGATTATTTGGTCTTCCAAGGAGTTTGACTGCACTCCCTTTATCTAGGATTTTGGATATTCCTTCTTCTTTCATAGGATACTCAGGATCAGGTGGTGGTGGTGGTGGGTATGCCTTGGCAACCCCACTAGTTTCTCTTATTCCCTCCTCCATATTATTAGAGCTTCCCTCTTCTAAGGGGTTAAGCGGTGGGAGATTTGTATTCTGAAAACTCTACTCGGTCCCTTCATATTTTCTATGAATCTTAGTGTGGGCCGTAGTTGGTGAAACTATTTCCTAAAGGATTCAGGTGGGTCCTTTCCTAGGTCCAACCGAAGCTTGAGATTCACCCTTTTTGATAATTTCATCTATGAAAGTGCTTCTTCCAGGGATCATCGAGCCCTGGCTTTCGGTAATTTTTGGTGGGGGTTTTGGTTTTTCAAGATCCTTTTTTCTAGTCATACATACTTCACACAACAAAAAAAGAAATTTCAACAAAAGAAAACACCTACGAAGCCTCTTAAGTGTCAACTGGAGGTAAGTGTTGGCATAAGCATTTTACTTATTACCTGCGTAGGTTCTTACCTTCCGTCTTCAATACCTAGTCCTCCAGAGACACAACTTATGCTACCTTTGACATTCTCCCCGGCAAGGGCGCCAAAATGTTGGTGTCTAAAGATGTCTTAAAAACAAACTTAGTTTAACATTAATTTATCAACCCAAAGATTCGTCTTATATCTCAAGAATATCAACAAAGTCTATGCAGGTAGCCTAAAATCGTGTAGCTAAACCAAATCTGAGTTTATCAACAATCAAGTTCCTCAAACGTTCACCAAAGATTCTAAGAACTAAATGGAATTGAAATCTGATTACTAAGATGCTTTGAAATGGAAAGGAACTAATTAATCTATTGAATTCACTTAACTAGAAAGCAGTAATTGAATCTAACTAAGGACTTGCAAAATTAACTATCAATTATGAATTCTGATTACTGGAAAGGAAATGACAAATTACTCTATCTACGGAAAGAAACAACAATTATAACCTAATCAGAAGGGACAACTAATGTAAATTTGCCGAAAGGAACAACTATTGTAACTTTAACCGAAAGTAACAACTATTGTAACTTTAATCGAAAGGAACAACAGTCGTAAATCTAAGGAAAAGGAACAGCGTGGATGAAAATGTGAGGAACTGTCAAGCAAAAACTTCAAAAATGGAAGTCATAACAGAAATCATTAATAACTAATTGAAATGTTTGTCTTCTATACACAAACAATCATAAAATCATTAACACACTTATGCATTTATCCTTGGCTATTGTAAAAGAGATATGAATCACAAAATGGAAATCAAACTTTGAACTGATACAATTACAGAATGAGATAGTAGCTCCTTCAGACTGGGCCCTAGGTCTTCAGAAGTACTGCTACGAGAAAATCAGAGCATAGAAATGATAAAAACACTCAAAAATTTCATTGATTCCATGACTGGTAAAACATTTACAAAAACTGCTTGCGCAGAACAATTCTGAATCTAATTACTTGAATGCATTTTTTTCCTCTGTTTTTCTGGATCTATTACCCTCTTATATATTACAATAGTTTAGGTAAATCAAGCTATCCTGAGGATTAAAAGATCCTCAAGATTTCTTTACTATTATAAAATTACAATATAGCAAATGCATTATCTTCAAACTTCTTTGCACCTAAAAAGTCCTCAACCTCCAATAGCTTGCGCATAGCCAAAATCTCTTTGGTTATCTTTGACAATTATTTATCCAATTTTGTAACAAAATCAAACCATTCCAATCGTAATTTAGAATCTATTTAATAAAACTTTAATAACAACCCTAAGAGACATATTAATCATATTCTTTCCTATCTATCCTTAACTATCTAAAGAATCAATCAAAATCATATCATGAACTGTGGGAAAAAAGAAGATATTTATACCTTTTTTGTAACCCAACATATATCTCCCCCTATTTTTTATGCAAGATGTTGGGTAATCATTGTGAAACAATATGCTACCATTATACTCTACTTATTCTATGGATGTTGTTGCTCTATTAGAACACCGATCAACTGCTCAACTACATCAAGAGAACAATGCTCCTTGGACCTGTCCACACATCATACAATGATCCATCAATCTGTATTATCAGCCAATGCATCAACCATGCACCAAACTTGTACCACCACAATTGCATCAACTATGCACAACACAACCCGTCACAACAATCTCATCAACCACAAAAAATTTATCAATCACCAAGACAACTTTCAACCATATGAAAAATATCACTAATATGTGAATCAACCAAGACTACTCATGTACCACGATCAAGATGTGCAAAAATTATATACATACATATATGCCACATCATCCATGTGCCAACTAGCAAGTGCCTCTAACAATGTACAAAGTATGTACCAATTATGCATCATCCATAGATCAAACCGTGACTCATCAAGATGTAATAATATCACCATAACATGTGGCAACCATGCACATCATCCAAGTACCATACATCATATATCATGAAATGTATCTCACCCATATGCCAAGAATATGTGCCAGATGTGTATCAAACTTGTACTTCAGCCATATACTAAAGACATATGCCAATGTAACCAACAATATTCCTCTATCAATGCACCAATTCCAATAGAATTATCAACCATACAATATGCCAACCATGTACCTCAAACAAGTGTCATATCATTGTATAATATGCCTCAACCAAGTACCATAAACCATGTGCCAATGTATCAAAGATATCCACCAGTAACATATCTCAACAAGTAGGCCTCAATCAACATCCACCATATATGTCAACTTATCAACTAAGTGTCTCAATCATGTACCCAACATGTACATCAACCAAATGTCAAGATATTTAATAAGTAGACCAAAAACAATACATCACACTATCATCAGTCCTTACATCAAACCATATGCCAAAGCTTCACCATCAATATGTCCCAATATGTATATTCAAGCATGAACTAACAATATACCAAGATCATCAAAAAAATGATTCTCACAATATACCTCAATATATATCCATAGATCTCACATATGTACCATCCATGTACTACAATAGATCTACCTCAAAATCATTCACTACAACAAGTATAATGCAAAAATAATGCTTCTAGACATGTACCAAGTATGGCCCTCAAAAGATCAATGATATACCTCTAGCTAGTATCACATAACCCATGATGTACTTCATAAATGAGGTGCCATAACCTCACTGATAAAATACATAACATAACCAGCATTGTACTAATAACTAGAAAATGTCTCAATCCAAACACTAGGGTTAGTATCATGCATCCAAGTCAGGCATCAAGCATGCGCTCCAAAAGTCAACCATATATCATCATCATGCATGCATCAAACACACACACAACCATGAAAACCTGAAGCATATCATCTTAGACCCTTCATAAACTATGTTGTACCATTAAACCATGTTGTAACTCATATGTATTCCCTATTTTAAAAGATTTTACCTTACGTGGTTTTTCTTCATACAACTCACATATGTATGTGCCCTTTATATACATTAGTTCGTGTATGTACGCGACTGTTCCCACAAGAATTCGCGGATGCCTTAGAAAAGGCTTAAGCGTGAGCTTGCCTCATGGCTTCCATTCTGTTTTGGTTATTCAATCTTCTTCATCCACTTCTACGAGTGTCCAAACTTCTCAAAATTTGTACTATGAGATTCCATCTTTTCAACATTGTCTTCCTTCCAATTTTCATGTGCTCTTCTTGCCATATTATATGAAGCACTCCTCATTGACTTTCTCCTTGAATTCCATCAATTCTAAACTTTGTGGCCAAAACCACTACAACTATAACATCTTATAGTGTGACAATGAGCAACAATGTGTCCCACTTGATTACATCTCTAACATCTTAGGATGTTATGGAGTTTTCCATAATCTTTCCTTGCATAATGTCTACAATCCAAATCTTTGGGACCATATTCATTACATGAAAAGCAGTGACCATGAAAAAAAAAATCATACCTTTTCCTTGGTATCCACCTTGAGGGTGTCTCTCTTCTAAATTTTCTTTGAGGTGTAAAAATGGCTTTGTGGTGTCTTTCTTGCTCTGTTCTTCTGAAATTTTCCTTGCTTTGTGTAGCTTCTTGATTTGTAGCTTTGCTTCCACCTTTTGAGAATGAAGGACTTACCTCATGCTTCTTAGAAGTGTTAGCTTCAATGTGTGCAACTTCCTTGTTGTATCCAAGACCTGATTTATCATTTGGTGATCTTTGACTATCAATGATTTCATCCAAGATTTTTTAGTTGTTCATGAACCTTTTTTACCTCTCTTCTTTCCTTCTGAGATCAACTACTTATGCTTCCATCTTATGACATGATTATTCCTTTCCATTTACTTGAATCTTCAATAGTTATGCTATTATTTTGGCTTCTTCAAGTTGGATCTTCAAATTGACATGGATTTATTTTGTTTCTTTAAGGTCTTCAAGGCTCTTTCTAAGATTGTCATCTACTTTCTTATTTTCTTCTACTTGACTAATTATTTCATTCTTTAGTATGTTGATCTCTTATTCTTTTTCTTCTAATTGATTCCTTTACTTGGTTGTTTCACTTCCTTCTTGTTTCTTGAGAATGTTTTAGTGCATTGAAATGCCATTGGCACTTATCTAGGGATTCCTTAGTAATTATTTCAAGATCATCAAAAGTATATTAATGATCTCCTATTTCATTGCTAACTTCTTCTAGAGCATCTATAAATTTATCTTTAATCTTCAACAAATCTTATTATTCATCTATAAGATAATTGTTAGTTGATTCTACACAGACCACTTCTATATCTTCTTCTTCATTTGTAGGAGAACATTCAACATCATTGCATTTAGAATTATTGCAACCAGGAGAGTCTTTAACTTCATTGATGACTGAGTCTTGATATATCTTCTCTAGATTTAGTCATAGTTCCTTGGAAGAGGTACATTTTCCTATGTTTTATTTGACAAAACCTGAGATTCCATTTAAGATGGTCTTGAATGCTACTGTATTATTCTTCTTTGCTGAAAATTTTGACTAATTCTTCGAGGGAACTGGTCTAGAAAAAGTTGTATCTGAAACACCTGCTCCTTTAGGATTCAAATACCTTTTCATTCTTATTCTTAATTATGAGTAGTATGTCTCATCAAAGAATGGAACTTCATCTCCATGTTCATCCATTTATGTGTCCACATATATCCTTCAAGATTATAAGGCTTATGATGAAGGCCTGCTTTGTTACCGATTGTTGGACACACTAATCAAACTGAGAGGGGGGGTGAATCAATGTAGGGATCATTTTTCACTTCTTTCAAAACTTTAGTTAGAAATCATTTCAAACATATTCTTCATTTGTACTTAACTACTTCCATGTATCAAGAACATTCATCAATAATAAAGAACTATAATCCATCACCATAATAAACACAAAGAACACCAGATATATGTGTAAACATTTTGTATTATGTGTTACAGGAGACTACAATATCTAGGTTTTATCAACATCAATTTAAAATAACAACTACTACAAAAGAGAACTAACTCTCAATATAAGACTCAACTTGCAGATCTCAGCACCAACTGAGATGCGAGTAATCTAATCTCCAAGTAAAAGTCCCTATTTGTAGACATAAACCAATCTTCCAATAGGTACATCACATTTTTATACTACAGTGTGTGTATGTACGTGACCTTCCTAAACTACAACACATGTATGTATGCATAATTCCCTCTGTTAGCCTCCGTACACCTTCAAAAAACTAGGGCATCCATTCTTCTACACTTCTGAAACTTTTCTGCCTCTGTCACATCCACCTGCAACATGTCACTACAACCAACCTGTGCCATGCATATATCATCATACATATCCATCAACCAAGTACAAGTAGCTCAAGGGTGTGAGCTATAAGAACTATCTCAAAACCGTACCATACATTAAAGTGCTTCTCACTCAATCAACCAGCCAACATATACCATATCCATATCTCACAAAAACCATACCAATAATCATATGGATGTCCCTCATACATACATCATCATATAACATATATATCCCTCAAACATATCAGATGTATACCAAACATGAGAGTGATGCTCACTCAATTAACCAGTCATATACCATATCCAAATCTCACAACAACCATACCAAGAATGCCTCATGTATTCAACATACCATGAGCAAATCTAAGCATCAAAACAACATGTAACCATACCGGAACTTCTGCAATAGATCGGAACCTGTAGAATGTTGTCCTAGGAACTTACTTCAGACTTCAAGGACTTGGCACCAACATCATCTCAATTATTCATGACTTTTTCACCTGTACGTGACCTCCTCTACTGAAGTCTGCATATACATGCACCTTCCTCCATTGTAGCCTGCGTACGTACGTGTCTTGATCCATTGCAACCCACGTACACTTCAGAAACTAGGGTTTTTCTGATGCTCCAAAACTTTCGCTGTCAAAAATCCTTGCTATCTCAGACTTGTGGAACTTTTGATGCATCCATGAGTACCTTCAATGAACCTTTCACTAAAATAGATATTCAATGTGCTCAAAATATCATCCACATAAGATACCCTTACTCTCTTATGTATACTCTCTAAGTAGCTTCCTCTAGGGGTTATCTTCTAACCAACTTCCTGTTTTTAGGGCTAACCCACTTCTAACCACTTTATCCACTTACAACCACCTTGCCCACTTTCAACAACTTTATCCAAAAATAGTAAATTCACCCCTTCTAGTTGCAATTAATTTATTTTTAATTATTTTCTTTGTGCAACAACTTAACCCATGATTAACTCACCCACTTTTTCTATTCAACTTCTTCTAGGAGATTCTAGAATAATCTGACTTCTTTGACCTTCTAGGGGCTTCTAGATAAATCATGAGTTTTCTCCAATTTCATAAATCCATAAATCTCTAACTGTGAGGAGTTATGTGACATTCCACATATCACCAAAAATGGAACGACGTGTACTATCCATCTAGAATAGTCTCACTTGCAAATTCACTGATCTTCATTACATTATTCATCAAATAAACTTGGGTTCCTTAACCAAATTGTTGGGGCTAACCATTTGGAGTTCACAAAGCATCTTCCCATGAAATATTTCACCATAAGGGGACCACTTTGAGAACTATATCCAAGAGTGTCTTCCCGTGAGGGCTTTCACCATAAGGGGACCACTTTGTAGTTCATCCATTTGGTTCTTCCTATCAAATGTGACATGACATCAATGATACAACTTCACTTCTTATCATCCACCTTGAATATCAATGACAACACATCACAAAGACACCACTTAACATTAACCATTTGAAATCAATGATACAATACATCACTATGAGTGACACTACTAGACATCAACCCTTTGACATCAATTAAATTAATGACAACATAATCCAACAATCAATTCATCAATGATACAAACACATCACTATGACAATACTTGACATCAACCCTTTGACATCAATTCCTTGACATCAATGAAAAAATAGTCCAATAAAGCCAATATTTTTGATCAGGAATGAAGAAACAAGTGATTAATTGCATAGCCAGATGTCTAGAATGCCATAAAGTGAAGACAAAGCATAGGTATCCATCTTGGGTTATTGCAACCATTTCACATTATGGAATGGAAGTGGGAAGTATTTATAGTTTATTTTATTGCAAAGATACCCAGAACAATGAAGAATCATGATTCCATCATGGTGGTGGTGGATAAATTGACTAAGGTGACACATTTTATTCTACTAAAGACTACACACAAGACAAAAAATATTGCAGATGTCTATATTAAAGAATTTGTTATGCTACATGGGGTTCCTAAGACAATAGTTTCGGATAGAAATCCAAAGTTTAATTCCAATTTTTGGAAGGTTTTGTTCAAAGGCTTTGAAATAAATCTAAATCTTAGTACAATGTATCACCCAAAGTTAGATGGGAAAACATAGAGGACTAACAAGATAATTGAGGACCTTCTTAAAATGTATGTGATGGATCGACCATACAAGTGGGATGATTATATCCACTTAGTGGAATTTTATTACAATAATGGTTATCCATCCTCATTAAAAATGAGTCTGTTTGAAGCATTGTATGGTAGGAAGTGTAATACACCAAGGAGTTGGGATAATCCAATAGACAGAGAAGTTGTTGGGCCAAATTTGTTAAAGGAAATGGAAAAGATTAAGTATATTTTAAAGGCTACCTAGGATAGAAAAAAAAATTATGCAGACAAGAACATAGTGTTCAGATATTTTAAAGTGGGAGAACATGTGTTCTTAAAAGTGAAGGAGAAAAGGAGTTCGCTAAGATTAGGAAGTTTCCCAAAGTTGGCATCTAGATATTGTGGACCTTTTGAAATCTTAGAGAAAATAGGGTCAGTTGCATACATGCTATCATTGCGTGCATCCATGAGAGTGCATAATGTATTTCATGTATCATTATTAAAGAAACATGTGTCTACACCTAACCACATAATTGATTAGAATGTCATCCAGGTGGAGCATGAATGGGATTTCTGGGTGGAACCGGTACACATCCCAGACCGGAAAGTCAAATTGCTCAGGAAAAAATACATAGGGATAGTAAAGGTTCAATGGACCTTCTATGGTCATGAAGATTCTACATGGGAGCATGAAGAAAAAATGCCAGACTAATACCCACAATTGTTTGTCAATTTTGAAGAAAACATAATTCAAGACTCCATTTTGAGCAGTGAGAGTTTTGTAACCACATCTCAGAGTCCTAGCCAACTACATTAAGGACCATGATAAAATAATGACTCATTCATTGGGTTAATACTAATAAAAAAATGGTACATTCCTTGGATTATCCCTGATAAACGAATGGTGCATTTCTTTGGTCAGCAAGTTGAGAGGAACAAGGAATTATGGTTGGAACTGATGTTGGAGTTGTCAAAGTGAAAAAAATTTAATTCCTAAGTATTGTGATGTAAATTTGAAAATATATATATCGACATAGTGTACACCAAGGACGATGCACAATTATAGGGGAGGGGGAATGTAACATCCCCACTATAATTCCCAGTTTAATTAATGCTTAATGTAGATATAATGTGTGACTATGACCAAAGAGATGTATATGAAAAATGTATTTCTGAATTTTAATAATAAAATTTGATGCAAGTTGCTAAGGGGACATGGATAGATATGGGCGATGAATTAAAACACAAGAGAGGGGAGGGAATAGGAGAATGTCTAAGAGGGGTCCAGGGGAAATTACCCATGTTTATTAATTCCACCCACATTTCTTAATTTTATTATGACTATGTATTAAACTCTAGTTTTGATTTAGTGTTTCTAAATCCAATCATTGACTGCATGTAAGAGGGTGGGTATAATCAGTAGCATCCCATAGTCATTGGAAGCATGGAGGTTGAGTAGAATTATCTTTGGGAAGCGTGTGAGTCAATAAATTAAGCCAAAGGAGAGGAAATTACTATGGGCAGCTACAACAATTTTAGACAGTTAATGTTTTGCATGAGGAACAAGTAGAGAGAAATAAAGAGAGCTTGGAGCTAGAGCATTCATGGAGGGTGAATTCTATAGCATGTTGGAGCATATTGGAGAATGTTTGGAGCTGACGATTGAAGAGCTATGTTTTCAGGCATGAAGAGTGAACTCCTGAGTGAGTTGCACTGTAACAACAAGTGTTTGTTGTTGTTTGTTGGTAGTTTTCCTAGAAACAAGTTCCCTTGAGTTCCCAACTGAGAGATTCTTCGTTACCTATGCCAAAGAGACCTTGATAAATGAATGGGACACCCCAGGGACTAATATTAGAGAATGAGTACATTCCTTGGGTTGGGCATGTCGAGAGGAAGAGAGATGGTGGAAAATCAAGATAGTTGTAGGAGAATACCAATGGGTTGTGAGTTTTTTGAGCTGTGAGTGGAAAATGAGAGACCACCCTATTTTGTGAATTGATAACCCCATCTTGGGGGTGACTTGCTGGTGAAATTTGGAACAAAGAGTCCATGGTTTGGTGGAACGTCCGTCCAAAATAGCCGGTTGCACAACTAAATTAAAAGATAAGTGTTTTATCTTGTTGTTGTGTTTAATTGTTGTGTTTTACCCTGAGTATGAGAACATATTTATATATTGTGGTAATGGAGTTTAATAACCACATTTCATGTCTATTTTAGAATGTTGTAGTTGCATTAAATAAATGGTAATAAACATTAATTCATTATGGTTGTAATTCATAGCTAGAAGCTATAGGAATTTAATTAGCAACATTTTTTTTTAATTTTATGAGATTTTCCACACCGTAATATTACTTAGCTGGGTTGGGGAATGCTACAATTTTATATCAGCTTATATCCTGTGTCACATCAACATCAAGCAAAATTTTGAGGATCCATACTTATCTTAAAGTGTAGAAACCTTGGCGAATCTTACTAATTCTTAAATTCCAACCATAAAACATTTGGTGATATTTTTGTAAGAATATTCAAATTTCTAAGGAGTTTATATATTTTCTAGAAACGTTTGGCGATTTTTAGAGTTCAATATTTTTATCCTATAGAATTCCGGTGAATCGTTTTGGAATAAAATGGAAATTGGCGAATCGTTTTTTGGAGAAAACCATGGAAAATTAGCCCATGGGTGAAATTTAGCCCCTAAAATTTTCCTTGTTCAACATTAAGCATAA
This sequence comes from Picea engelmannii, assembly GCA_009831015.1. Taxonomy (NCBI): domain Eukaryota; kingdom Viridiplantae; phylum Streptophyta; class Pinopsida; order Pinales; family Pinaceae; genus Picea; species Picea engelmannii. The sequence continues at coordinate 377,747 of ML781259.1, forward strand.
ATGTTACACATTGGGTTGTAAAATGCACCTCACTTCTAGTGGTGCAATTAGAAAATTAATTTTTAAAATAAAAATCTTTTAAAAATACCTTTTTTTTAATTTATTAAAAATCATGTGGTTATCTATTTGTTTTAATTTTCAATTTTGCAAATTTTTATCCTTTTATATGTTTTTTCTTATATTGTACCTTAACCCACAAACAAAAGGGTGTCATACATGAATGTGATTTTTCACCAAATTTTAAACTTAAACTTAAATTATTAATAATATTAAAATATATTGAAATATAAATAAAATACTAACAACTTAAGATGAGTTAAACATTTTTTTTAAATAAAAAATACTAGAAAAGGAAAAAAAACCTAGTATGATTTTTCAATTGTTTTACTAAAACTTTTTTCACTTGTGTTTTAACTGAATTTTATATAATTATAATTTTGTAATTATTTTTTTCAATAATGTTTTGAAAATGTGATCAAACTATTTTCTTAATATGGAAAAAGGATTTTCTTTTTAATATTTTGATTTCTTTTTCTAAATACAATTGTAAATTCATTCTAACTTTGAATCTATCATGTATCGAGAAGGATCAAATCCTTCAAGGTGAAAATTTTTACTCACGTTTGTTCAGTTTATAAAACAAATTCACCTTGTAACACCCCAGTTTTGATCCCCACATTAGCAATGCATATATGCTTATATGATGAAACAATAAGAGCCAAACAATGTAAGATGTAACTGAAATATTGAATAATAAAAATACATCGCTCGTTGTACACAAAGAAGGACAAAATACATGGGGGTATATGATTCCACAAGAGAGGAAATAAAGCGAGCTTAGGGGGCTCAAAGGGGCCAAAGCTAAATTATATTATTTTATACCTAGAGTAATTCCTTTATCACATATAATCCTAAGTCATTACTTTATATGCTCCTAAGTATTTGGGAACCTTGGGATGAATTGACAAGTTAAGTTTGTGAGACTCTTGGGAAAGACAAGTAGTGAGTTGGGAACATGCAAATATAATCCTTAAATTTTAGTTGTTGTGGGTATCTTTTCCATTCATTTTTCCTTGAGGTTGTGGGAGATCCTATGCCACACTATGACTTGCAATGGAAGGATTATGTCTATTATGAATGCTATGTGAGAATTATGCCAAGGTCACGAGGAATTATTTCCATTGAGAAAAAATCCATTAAAAATAAGAATCCTTCTACTCCCTAGTAGAGATATTTCTTGTCTAGTCTATGTTGGATCTTAGAAAGGAAGTGGGATAGGTCAAGGGACTGCAAACAAAATTAGGGGATCCCATTTGTTAGGTTGTGCATATTGAAAAGAAAACAGATTTGGTCGGTTGGAATAGTTGTAAGAGTGAATAGACGATAAATTATGGGAATGAGATGAATGACAGGATTAGAGCCAATCATAGATTTTTTGTTCTTGTGGACTTATAGCCTCATCTCATGGGTGGCGTACTATAAAAATATTATGTGGAATAGATCCTATCATCTATGGTTGGGAAATGTATATGCATACATGGTTATGTGCATCGAAGATGGTGCGCATAGAAATATTATGTGCACGCAGATTCCATTTTTGGGATTATCAAGATGTTCAACTAAATCCCATTTATTTGGTTGATGATACAACTCATATACCTCAAGGGAAAGGTTCAGTGAAATTCTTTCTCCTTGGAATTGGTGAAAAATGGATTTCAAATGTTTGGTATTTACCAACTTTTAAGAAAAAATTGTTATCCTTAGTCACAATCCGACAATCTAGACATCAAATCATCATGCCAAATGGTTTGATCAATATTAAGTTAGAGAAGGATAACTTGAAAAAAATAATGTCAGGATATGAAGATGGAAAATTGATAAGAATGAAGGGAAAAGTTATCCCAAGAAAGCATGATTTTGCAACAGCAATGAATACCGAAATGTCTTCATTTAGATTATGGCATTTTAGATTTGGTCACTTAAACTTTGATAGTCTGTTGAAACTTAAGTCCCAAGATTTGGTAAAGGGTTTGCCAACTTTCAAGAGAGAAAATTCTAAGTGTGAAGCTTGTATTTTTGGAAAGCAAAAGCGAGAAGCTTTTCCAACCAACTCATGGCGAACAACAAAGTATTTTCAGTTGATTCACGGTGATATATGTGGACCAATAGAATCTTCTTTCAATGGATGTCGATACTTTATATTGTTCATTGATGACTACACTAGAATGACATGGGTATACTTTTTAAATGCAAAGTATGAAGCTTTTGAAAAGTTTAAAAATTTTCAGCACATGGTTGAAAATGCTATAAGAGAAAAGGTTGCATCTTTGAGAACAAATAATGGGGGATAATTCACTTCAAATGAATTCAATTATTATTTTCACGGAAATGGAATTCAGAGGCAACTGCAAAATTCCTATAATCCACAACAGAATGAAGTCACTGAAAGGATGAACATAACTCTCATGGCCATGGCAAGATCTATGATGCAGTTTAAAGGGTTAAGCACAAAATATTGGGTTGAAGCGGTCCATACTGTAGTTTATCTAAAAAATCGATCACCTACATCAGATTTAGATGGAAAAACACCTTATGAATATTGGTACGGTTTTAAACCCAAGGTAAATCATCTTAGGGTTTTTGGCTCAACATGTTATGCTTTAGTTCCTAAGGAAAAGAGGACTAAATTAGAAAACCGAAGTATGAAGTGTATTTTCATTAGATACTTTGATAAAAAGAAAGGGTATAGGTTGGTTTCAAATGGAAAATTCATTATCGGTAGAGATGTAATTTTTTATGAAACTGAAAGTAATAGTTTAGATGATATTAATCATCTCCTTAGTCGTTTGAGAAGAAAAATACTAAGGGTAAAGGTAAGTTGAACAAGTCAAAGAAAAAATTTTGGTTTGAAAAATACTTTGTTTCTTTAGAAGACATCTCTTCATCAAAAAGTTCTTTTGATTCATCTAATAATGAAACTACAAAAGACTCTTTAGATATTGAATATTCAAAAGAATATTCTCCAACCTCAGATATTTCCGATGAAAGAAGAGCCTCATTTTTTGAAAATCCTCTTTTCAATAATAATGGTGATTCAAATCCACCATCCCCTCAACATAAGAAGCCAAAGTGGGCTAAACAAATTCTAAAAGATGTTCATTCAGATGAAATTAACAAAACATGAACTAGGGGATCTTCAAGAGCAGAAGCTAATTTTTCTCATGCTTCCATTGAACCGACTTCTTTTGCTGAAGAAGTTGGACATAAAGAATGGCAGGAAGCAATGATTAATGAATATGTTTCAGTACTTGCAAATGGGACTTGGAACTTAGTTGATTGTCCACATGATGTTAATCCCATTGGTTTTAAATGGATTTATCGAGTAAAGTACAATCCCAATGGTAAAATTGACAAGTACAAATCAAGACTTGTTGCAAAAAGTTTTTTTCAACAGGAAGGAATTGATTATGAAGAAACTTTTGCACCCACAACTAAATGGAATACTATCAGAATGATTATCAATTTGGCTGCAGATAATGGTTGGAAATTACATCAAATGAATGTCAAAAGTGCCTTCCTGAATGGTGATCTAAAGGAAGATATTTTCATGAATCAACCACAAGGGTTTGAAGCTAAAGGACAAGAACATAAAGTTTGCAAACTTGTGAAGGCTTTATATGGCTTGAAACAAGCTCCTCGAGAATGGTATGCAAAAATGGATGAGTACCTATGAAAGGTGGGTTTTCAGCGAATTGAATCAGATGATACATTGTATTTTTGAATGCAAGATAAGCACATGGTGCTACTTGTACTCTATGTTGATGACTTAATCATAACAGGAAATAATGAAACTCACATAAAACATGTTAAGGAAGAACTTAAAGTAGGGTTCAAAATGACTGATTTAGGGACACTTCATTATTATCTTGGAGTTGAAGTATCTCAACATCCTAACCAAATATTCCTTAGTCAAACTAAGTATGTCACTGAATTGTTAAATAAATTTGGAATGGAAGATTGTAAACCTTCTCTTACCCCCATGGAGAAGAAGTTGAAACTTTCAAAATTTGAAGGGGGGGAATTGGTAAACAATACAAAGTACAGGAAATTGGTTGGAAGTCTCATTTATTTGACAAATAATCGACCAAATTTTCCATATTCATTCAGTATACTTTCAAGGTTTATGTAGGAACCAAGGGAAATTTACTCGAATTCAGAAAAAAGGGTACTAAGATACATTCAAGGCACAAAAGATTTTTTTCTTCTCTACAAAAGGAACAAAATTTTTACACTTGTTGGATATTCAGATGTTGATTTTGTAGGTGACATTGATGATAGAAAATCCACTTCAGGTTATTTAATAAATATGGGTTTAGCAACAGTATCTTGGAATTGCAAAAAGAAGACAATAATTTCAATTCTTAAGCAGAGGCAGAGTACATATCAACTTGGGAATAAACATGTGAGATTGTAAGGCTACGCATAATTTTAATGGATCTTGGTGAAACATAGAAATCACCAACTACTTTATTGACCGACAGTCAGGCACCTATAAAGATGGCCAAGAATCCAGTATTTCATTCAAAAACTAAAACATGTCGACACCAAGTACCACTTCATCAAATTGCTCATCAACAAAGACACCATCAAGCCTCAGTTTTGTCCATCTGAAGATCAAACTTCAGATATATTTACCAAAACTCTTGGTAGAATGAAGTTCACTAAGTTTAAAGATGAACTTGGTATTTGTAAAAATGAACTTTAAGATTAAAGAAGGGATTGTTAGCCTCGTAACCCTAAGGTTCTATAGTCTAAGTATTTTCTAGTATAAATGTTTTTAGAAATTAGTTTATTCTATATTGTTAGGATAAGGACACCTAGATTCTATGTAAAGGACACCTATCATACTCATGTGATTATGTGATTGGTTTTTCTCCTAGATTTTAGTTTAGAGTTGAGCTATATCAACAATCTCCTTCTTCAAGTGAGGTTAACAAGTTGATTATGAGTCCTCACTTCATATTGTAATCACTTTTTCATTATTAATAAAATTACATGTCTGAGGACACTTTGTCAACATGGTATCAGAGCAATGGATCCCTTTTAGAAAATAGAAAACAATCTATGAGATCTAATAAAAAAAAATTTGCATGTGAACACTTTTATCGCCCTAGATATCTTAGATTTGCAAGAAAGAAGGTTGCTATTAATCAAATCTACAATCTTGAAATTGTAGATCTACAATTTTACAATTCAAAATGATGATTCAATCAATTATTGAAAACAATTATTGCTACAATCACAATAACATTTTTCCTTATTATAAAACAACAACAGATTACCTCGGTATCGTTGCTCTTGAGTTTGAAGAGAGGTGGGTTGATGTCAAGAAGTCTTCCTGTTGGTTGTGGAGCCTGATTATCTTTCTGATTTATAGGTCTTTTATTTTCAGCTGTGTTTATACCCCATGAAGTATTTACACCCCAGAAGTATGTACACTCTTCCACGCGGGGGAGTGCAGAGGGGGGGCACCCCCTCTGTGAGGTCTGGGGGGCCTATCCCCCTGGCTGGGGGGTTTGGGGGCAAGAGGACCCCTAGCGGGGGTTCGGGGGCGAAGCCCCTAATGCAAAAATTGCCTTGTAAAAGTATATTGTAATTTCATTGTAAATCTGGACCGTTCATTATAAGGTTGCAGATCTAACAGGAGAGATTATGTTAGGTTTTTTTTCCCTATAAGGAAACCCTCTTTTATGAGGGAAATGTATCGCGGCTATGGATGGTGGTGAATATTGTATTCTGAGAGAGGAGACTGTGAGAGAAAGAAGAGGAAGTTACAACGGGTTTTTTTGTAGGTTGTATCCCTTCATTTGCTGGATAATAATAAAGGAAGGACCTGGCAATTTCTCTGGTGGATGTAGCCCACACTGGGTGAACCACGTAAATCTGTGTCTCTCTTGTATTGTGTGTCTTATGTGTTTTGTTTCTGCATTTGTTTTATTTTATTGCTCCGCGGTCCTGTTTTTCTAACACTTCCTTGCTTCCACGGTCCATCACCAATTCTCTTCCTTCACAATTTTCACCATGGCTCTGATACCATGTTGACAAAGTGTCCTGAGACATGTAATTTTATTAATAAGGAAAAAGTGATTACAATATGAAGTGAGGACTCATAATCAACTTGTTAACCTCACTTGAAGAAGGAGCTTGTTTATATAGCTCAACTCTAAAATAAAGTATAGGAGAAAAAACAATCACATAATCACATGAGTATGATAGGTGTCCTTTACATAGAATCTAGGTGTCCTTATCCTAACAAACTAGAATAAACTAATTTCTAAAAAGATGTATACTAGAAAATAATTAGACTATAGAACTTTAGGATTATGAGGCTAACAATCTCCCCTTTAATCCGAAAGTTAGTTTTTACAAATACAAAGTTCATCTTTGAACTTAGTGAACTTTATTCTACCAAGAGGTTTGGTAAAAATATCTGAAGTTTGATCTTCAGATGGACAAAAATAAAGCTTTATGATGTCTTTGATGATGATGGATCTGTTGAAGTGGTACTTGGTGTCGACATGTTTCGTCTTTGAATGAAATACTAGATTCTTGGACATATTTATAGCTGACTGATTGTTGATCAATAAAGTAGTTGGTGATTTTTGAGTTTCACCAAGATCCTGTAAAATTCTGCATAGCCATACAATCTCACATGTTGCTTCCCAAGATGATATGTACTATGCCTCTACTGAAGAATTGGAAATTGTTGTCTTCTTTTTGCAATTCCAAGATACTGATGTTGAACCCATGTTCATTAAATAACCTGAAGTGGATTTTCCATCATCAATGTCACCTGCAAAATCAACATTTGAATATCCAACAAGTGTAAAAGTTTTGTTCCTTTTGTAGAGAAGACCAAAATATTTTGTACCTTGAATGTATCTTAGTACCCTTTTTCTAAATTCCAGTGACTTTCCCTTGGTTCCTGCGTAAACCTTGAAAGTATATTGACAGAATATGACAACTCTGGTCGAGTATTTGTCAAATAAATGAGACTTCCAACCAATTTCCTATACTTTGTACTATTTACCAATTCCCCCACTTTAAATTTTGAAAGTTTCAATTTCTACTCCATAGGGGTAAGAGAAGGTTAACAATCTTCCATGCCAAATTTATTTAACAATTCAGTGGCATACTTAGTTTGACTAAGGAATATTTGGTTAGGATGTTGAGATACTTCAACTCCAAGATTAATGAAGTGTCCCTAAATCAATCATTTTGATCCCTACTTTAAGTTCTTCTTCACCTTTTTGATGTGAGCTTCATTATTTCCTGTTATGATTAATTCATCAACATAGAGTACAAGTATCACCATGTTCTTATCTTGCATTTGAAAATACAATGTATCATTGATTCACTTCGTTGAAAACCCACCTTTCGTAGTTACTCATCCATTTTTGCATACCATGTTTGAGGAGCTTGTTTCAAGCCATATATAGCCTTCACAAGTTTGAAAACTTTATGTTCTTGTCCTTTAGCTTCAAACCCTTGTGGTTGAGTCATGAAAATATCTTCCTTTAGATCACCATTCAGGAAGGCACTTTTGACATCCATTTGATGTAATTTCCAACCATTATGTGCAACCAAATTGATAACCATTCTGATAGTATTCCATTTAGTTGTGGGTGCAAAAGTTTATTCATAATCAATGCCTTCCCGTTGAGCAAAACCTTTAGCAACAAGTCTTTCTTTGTACTTGTCAATTTTACCATTGGGATTGTACTTTACTTGATAAACCCATTTAGAACTAATGGGATTAACATCATGTGGACTATCAATTAAGTTCCAAGTCCCATTTGCAAGTACTGAATCATATTCATTAAGCATTGCTTCCTACCATTCTTTATGTCCAACTACTTCAGCAAAAAAAGTTGGCTCAATGGAAGCATGGGAAAAATTAGCTTCTGCTCTTGAAGATCCCCTAGCTCCCATTTTGTTAATTTCATCTAAATGAACATCTTTGAAAAGTTGTTCGACCCACTTTGGCTTCTTATGTTGAGGGCATCGTGGATCTGAATCACCATTATTATTGAAAAGTGGATTTTCAAAAAATGAGGCTCTTCTTTCATCTGAAATATCTGAGGTTGGAGAAGATTCTTTTGAATATTCAGTATTAGAAGAATATTTTGTAGTTTCATTATTAGATGAATCAGAAGAATTTTTTTATGAAGAGATATCTTCTAAAGAAACAAAGTCTTTTTCAAACTAAAAAGTTTTCTTTAACTTGTTCAACTTACCTTTACCCATAGTGTTTTTCTTCTCTAAATGACTAAGGAGATGATTAATCACATATAAATTGTTACTTTCATTTTCATCAAAAATTGCATCTCTACTGATAATGAATTTTCCATCTGAAAGCAACCTATACCCTTTCTTTTTATCAGAGTATCCAATGAAGATACACTTCATACTTCGGTTTTCTAATTTAGTCCTCTTTTCCTTAGGAACTAAAGCATAACATGTTGATCCAAAAACCCTAAGATGATTTACCTTGGGTTTAAAAGCATACCAATCTTCATAGGGTGTTTTTCCATCTAAATTTGATGTAGGTGATCGTTTTTTTAGATAAAATATAGTATGGACTACTTCAGCCCAATATTTTGTGCTCAACCCTTTAAACTACATCATAGATCTTTCCATGCCCATGAGAGTTATGTTCATCTTTTCAGTAACTCCATTCTGCTGTGGATTATAGGAATTTGTGATTTGCCTCTGAATTCCATTGTCTCAAAAATAATCATTGAATTCAGTTGAAGTGAATTCTCCCCCATTTTTTGTTCTCAAAGATGCAACATTTTCTCTTATAGCATTTTCAACCATGTGTTGAAGAATTCTAAACTTTTCAAAAGCTTCATACTTTGCCTTTAAAAAGTATACCCATGTCATTCTAGTGTAGTCATCAATGAAAAATATAAAGTATCATAATCCATCAAAAGAATATTCCATTGGTCCACATATATCACTGTGAATCAACTGTAAATACTTTGTTGCTCGCCATGAGCTAGTTGGAAAAGATTCTCACTTTTTCTTTCCAAAAATACAAGCTTCACACTTAGAATTTTCTCTTTTGAAAGTTGGAAAACCCTTTACCAAATCTTGGGACTTAAGTTTCAAGAGACTATAAAAGTTTAAGTGACAAAATCTAAAATGCCATAATCTGAATGAAGACATATTTTGGTATTCACTATTACTGCAAAATCATGCTTTCTTGGGATAAATTTTCCCTTCATTCTAGCAATTTTCCATCTTCATATCCTAACATTATTGTTTTCAAGTTATCCTTCTCTGACTTAATATTGATCAAACCATCTTGCATGATGATTTGATGTCCAACTTGTCAGATTGTGACTAAGGATAACAATTGTTTCTTAAAAGTCAGTACATACCAAACATTTTAAATCAATTTTTCACCAATTCCAGGGAGAAAGACTTTCACTGAACCTTTTCCTTGAGGTATATGAGTTGTATCATGAGTCAAATAGATGGGATTTAGTTGAACATCTTTATAATCCCAAAAATAGTCTCTGTGATAAGTCATATGTTGAGTATCTCCTGTGTCCAATATCCAATCATTTTCAAATGAATATTCTTGTTGAACATATGTAAAAACATATTCATATTGATCATCCCGGTAATCTTGATCCTCTGCATATTAAGCTTATTATTGAGAATTTGGATTTTATGTCTTCTTAAACTTTGGCAATTGATCATTGCTTGTAAGACAATTTGATGCATAATGTCTCATCTTTAAACATCTCTTACATCTCACTTGACTGAAATTCCTGCCTCTTCCTGACTGTGCATTATTATTAGGAGGATTATTTTGAAAATTATGTTTATTAAAATTGCTACGACCTATACCATGACCACAACCTCCACCACGGACTCGATTAGAAGACTGATTCTAAAAATTTCCAAAAATCTGATTTTCCTCTTCCTTTATAACTTTTAGCTTTAGTGAAAATAAGATCTTCTCCTGATTGTTTTTGTTTTCCAAAATATTTACTATGTTGAGCCAGTAATTCACTAAGTGAATAAAAAGTCACAATTTATAACTTATCCATTATTTTTAAAGTCTCGGGAAAATGCTTATAAGATTGAGGCAAGCCATTTATTACAATGAAGACTAGAAAACTATCTTCAAGTTTAGGAAAAATGCCTTTGATGATTTCCTGATGAATGTTCTTAATTCTTGAAATGTATTCTAATACATCACCATTATATGCTAATATTTGTTTAACCAATTTCATTTGTATATCAACTCTATGAGATGGAGCAGGAGTATCAAAAAGATTCTTGAACAGATTCCAAGAAGACCATGCATCTTTGGAATTCTCAATATCATGTACAAACATGTGTTCAGTTACATAAGAGCGAAACAAATCAAGTGATTTTTCATCTTTAAAATTCCATTAGCTAAAGAAGTAGCATCGATTGGCTTAGTTGGAGTAGTATCACCATCACAAATATCACACCATAATTCATTATAGATCAAAGTGTTATGCATGTGCCGACTCCAAGATTTGTAATTCTTAGGTCCATCTAACTTACCTGATTCTGTGAATAGATTGATTAATTTAGACACGATGGTAGATTTCATTATTGAAAAAATTGCAAGTTAATGATCACACCACGACACTGAATAATCCTTAAAACACAAAAAAAAGGAAACACAAGGCACCAAAAATAAAGAGTACATAGTCCACCCAAAAAGATCACTTTTAAGGGATTGGCCTTGACCCTTTAAAAGTCTTGTTGGAAATGGAGTTTGAGAGAGTATATCACTAGACTCTTCTCAACTTCTGAGCTTCAATGTTACAATAAAAAAACTTTCAAAATTAGACCCCCTTTTACAACATTTGTAATCTTTACAAATGGAAGATGTACACCCCCTTGAAATTCATCAATACAAAGTTCCAAAACCTCCTTGTCACTCCACTCATATTAAAAAAAACATTACATAAATTAGTACTTTATGTTAATTTTTTAAAGCATATGATATATAAAATTTCAAACCTTATAGCATAAACTTCAAGTCACTCTACGTATGCCACTTAAAATAAATTTCTAAAAGATTGTGCATAATTTGTCTCATATGCAAGCAATGTTTCTTTTTAATATCATTACCAAGGAAACCGGTTATTTCAGCATTAAACTTCCATTCGTCCCTACCCAGAGAACCATTTAACAAAAACATTTGAGATGATTTTGGAGAAAAAATTGGAATAAATCGATGAGTGATTTTTCGAAGAGATTCGCTCAGTAAATGGATAAGTGAATCGATGTTGAAGAACATGCCCTCTTTCTTCTATTTTAATGCTTGAAACCCTTCTTTCAAACCTTCTATTTTAATGCTTGAAACCGATCGATGAGGTTTCATGGTTCTCCTTTCCTCTATGATCAATGCCCAAGACAACCACTCAGATTCAACAACACTCCACTTCGCCCTCTATTTTCACTACAGAGTGAACTGACCACCTCATATGTGGGTGACTTTTCTCGATATTATACATAACAAGATGACACATGACCATGTCTTTCATTGGATTAATTCACTTTGTGCCCTTTCTTCAATCAACAACAAACAAAAATAGATGTGGTCTCAACCAGGTTTCTGCCTCTCTCGTCCAGATCTGCAACAAAAAATCTGGAGATTTTGCAAATATGGAGGCCACCGCCAGTCGTATGAGTGTGGCTACGCCCACATGAATTCCCAAAACTAATTCTCGCATGTCTGCTACCAAAGATCTTGGGAAACCCTTTGTGCAGAGTCTCTCCAGATCTTGAAGGAGTCAAAATCTATGGAGGCAATAATAGTCCCCTGCCCCGCCACCCCCCCCATGGTCACTTGTCATGGTTTGGAAATGCAAAAACCTAGAAATTTCACACGCCCAAAGACTGCGAGTGAATGTTGTTTCCTTGGAGGAGTGTCTACGTTGTCTCTCAAATTGTGTTTTCAATGGATGCAAAGAAAATACAGGTCTGATCAAGAATCTGGAAGAACTATATGTGATGACTGCACATTGAGTCTTTTAGTTCTGTTTGCAATACAAACGAACAACAAAGTTTTGCCGGCTTTGTGAAATAATACGCAATAATATTGTCAATTTGAATAAGTACAAGGATCAAAGAGACAATCCTGATCTGAATATCATATTGAAAGTGACCTTGGATCTGGTGGTTGAATAATAGCAGAAGCTAAAAAAAAAAAAAAATTTACATCTCTAAATATGAAATTTTTAGATTTATAAACAAATCTGAAGCAATTTTTTTACAAATGAGCCCTTTTAAAAAATAGCAATGGATCTATGAGATCTAATAATAAAAAAATGCATATGAACACTTCTATCTTTCTAGATCTCTTAGATTTACAAGAAAGAAGGATGTTATTAATCAAATCTACAATCTTGAAATTGCAGATCTACAGTTTTACAATTCAAAATGACGATTCAATCAATTATTGAAAAAATTGATTGCTGCAATCACAATAACATTTTCCTTATTATAAAACAACAACAGATTACCTTAGTACCATTTCTCTTGAGTTTGAAGAGATCCAGGTTGATGTCAAGAACTATTTCGTGCTTCTTCAATCGATCACCAATTCTCTTCCTTCACAATTTTCACCATGGCTCTGATACCATGTTGACAAAGTGTCCTTAGACACGTAAGTTTATTAATAAGTAAAAATTGATTACAATCTGAAGTGAGGACTCATAATCAAATTGTTAACCTCACTTGAAGAAGAAGCTTGTTTATATAGATCAACTCTATACTAAAATCTAGGAGAACAACCAACCACATAATCCCATGAGTATGATGGGTGTCCTTTACATAGAAGCTAGGTGTCCTTATCCTAACAAACTAGAATAAACTAATTTCTAAAAACATTTATACTAGAAAATACTTAGACTATAGAAATTTAGTACTATGAGGCTAACAAGGAGGAGGGCAATGTAACATCCCAATTTTGATCCTTAGATTAGCAATGCATATATGTTTATATGATCAATGGATAAGAGCAAAAAAATGTGATATCTAAGTGGAATATTGAATAATAAAAATACACCAATAGTTGCAGATAGACAAGGATGACTTGTATGGGGGGCAATGATTCTACAAGAGAGGAAAGAGAGGAAAGAAAGGGTAAAGGGGGATTAGGGGGATCAAAGGGGCCAAATAGGAAGCCAATGATTAATAACATTGTAATGCAATATTAAGATGGAATAATACAATTTGCAACACCATAAGTGTTGGAAATTTAAGGAAAGACAAATTTGGGAAGATTGACTTAGATAAAGAAGCAAATGTTGAAGAAGGTCTAATACCCATATGGCATATGGAATAGAAATGTAAAGTGGAAAAGATGGATTTGGATGGAAAGTGATAAGAAAATGGATAAAGAATGAATCATTAGAGAGGGAGCACAAAATGTGCCAAGAACCCAGTGGAATTTGAGGACAACCAAAGATAGTAACGAAAGTTGGAAAATGATACAAGAAGCTACATGATGCTAATGAGATTGTTGTAGTATAAAATGATGAACTGGCCAACAAGGAATCCATGATAATGAGGGGGAATTTATTAACTCTTATCTTGCTATATTGATATAATTTTTAATATTGATAAAGATGATATATGCAATAGTTGTAGAGTATAGGAGTGTTGAAAATGCAAGAGATTATATAGCTAGAATGCATATGCACTAGTAGGTATGCTAAGAGGTGATGCATAGTGCATATATTAAAGTTGAAGCACATATAAGATGCTTATAGACTAAGAGTAGTCTACTGATATATATGTAATAAAGATGTTATGATGGTTAAATATCACTAATAATGGATTATGTAACTAGGAAAATGTTGATAGCATGGATGAAGATGTTGAGGATGCTAAGTTGCATATGATAGCCAGTCTTATGAAGAAAAGAGTAGGATAATAAAATGATGATAAAAAAGGTTTGTGAAAGGATTATACGAGCCTCCATAAAACACCAATGGATCAGGGAGTATCAAATAAATTGATGGAAATCATGAAAATATAAATTTAGTATGCTCATGTTGCATAAATGCTTAAGAGAATTTAGGTAAGAATTATGTCAACCAAGATTTGATATCCAACTTGATAAGTTATATGACTTGAATGAATCTATGGAAATGTTATTCCACTTGGTGTGGTAAAGAAAAGAATCCTTTAATATACAAAAGTTGTTTAATTTGGGAATTCATTCATACAAAATAAATGGCATGTTGTGTTGTGTTGGTTATAAGTTAATAACCAAGGCAGTTCACAAGATATAATCATGTTATAGAAGTGAGTTCCCACAAAGCTAGTAATGTGTGAGGCCATAATGTGGTAGAATATGGAAAGAATATAGTGTTATACACGTTTCCAATGGTATCCCTACCTGTATTGGTGTCTTGGAATATAACCTTCTTCCCAACACTAAAGAGCACATTTAAAGGGATATATACCTAGTGTTGTGTTGGGATAAAAAGAAAGGTGTCTAGATAATTGATCAAATATTGGGGAGGCACTTGGATGATGTGTTGAGGCATTGGATAGGCCTTCCAATTCAACATGGTGGAATACATGACATAGAAATATGGTATTCTTGAATCAATGCAAGGATTCATTGAGTATGTGTGCATGAGTAAGTTATGAAAATGTGTAAGTTGTAGATATGTGCACATACATGTTGATATATATGTTTGAATGCATCCTTATGTTATATTGCATTGAAATTAATATGTTAACAACTGAATTAATGAAATTTCTACTAACTCATGAGTTTGAAATCATTTCAGGAGTTGTTGTGGATGTAGTGAAAGAATTGCATGCCACAGTAGTCATATTTGGATGGACTACATGAAAACTTTGTTGGGTATGTGTTATATTCTTTGAAAAAATGATCCCATGAACTGTACATTGATATGGGATAAAATGGGGCATGGGGGGTGATTTATACCCCCTAGTCGAGAGGTTTGTGGGGGTTCGAGGGTGGGATCCCCTGAGAAAAAAATTTGGTCCATTTTTTCCAGTTTTTTGTGTCCCTTTTTTGGTTGTTTTTCAGCACATGGTTTTTGTCAATGGTTTTCTAATTCCAATTAAGAAATTATGGTTTTTGAATAATATGGTTCAATGGAATAGGGATTTGGATGCCGCGGGATCCTATATGTTTATTGTATTGTAAACAATGAATATAATGAATAGAATATTAGAGGTGCGACTCTAAACAAGTTGTTGGTTTTCCTAGTTTGGGTTTCCAGGGTAAAAATTTTTGTGTAATGTGCATGCGTATGCCATTGTATGTTTTCTGTTTTACTAAGAATCCATTTGCATTAATTAATTGTACAAGGTTAAAATCTACAAACTTTGTCTAGAGAGTAGATACAACCAATAAAATAATGAATATGATGGATCTATTACTCTTATTATGTATTAATAACACCTCTCGTTACACGTTACAGAGCTCTAACTAGTATATGATGTTTATATAAGTAAGCTATCTTTAACTGTGAATACCATTGGTCTCTATTCCAATCCAATATTGTTTCCATTAACTTGATATGATGCAATAACATAAATAGTTGTAATATTGATAAAAGATAACCATATTTGCATAATTAGAGTGACTCTGGTTAATAATTATTTATTCATTACAAAGAGAAGTTGGTTAGATATTATACATTACTAAGAAGAGTACTAATCCCTTTAAGATGATGTGTAACTACTAGTTATAGCTTAAGAGTGATAAGCCATGTTGTATACATGATCCTTGGATACTAGTAAGCTTACCTTATATTCATAACAACTTAAACACATGAACAAAGACCATTGACATTAGTGAAGTATAATAACCATTACTATTGGAATACAACTCTTATACTCTCCATGTTTGGTCATGGACAAAATATAGATCTAAGTGTAATCAAACCAGTACTACTTGTATTCAATAACTAAGTATGTTACTAGTCTGAGTACACTTACTTGATATCATGTTAGGATAGGTCATTAGCTTGTTACTATGATTACAGTTTCAACAAGGATCAACACCATGTAACTTGATGAGATTCACTTACCATAACTAATAACATTGGTTCATACTGGTTACGTAACTAAATAGGTAAATCTTCTACATAGGGTATAAGACTAACCAACTTGATAACACTAATTGAATACACACACTATGATAATCATACTAGTATAATACACTTTTTTTTAATCAATAGCTTAACCAACCTGTTTCTTGTTGTTGTTCATTACTATTGCTTCAAGTTCCATCCAACCACCAAAACCTTTCCCCAACTAATTAAAATTTAATTTGTTCTTATGTTTTGTGTTTTACGAAGTGGAAAGGGCCAAATTTGGCCATGTCCATGTACAAGGACATGCCTAAATTCGACCCTGTCCATGTACAAGGACAAACCTGAATGCAGCCATGTCCATGTACAGGGAAAGACCCAAATTCGACCCTGTCCATGTACAAGGACAGGCCCGAATTTGGCCCTACCCATGTGCAGGGACATGCCTGAATTTGGGCTTGTCCATGTACATGGACATGCCCGATTATGATTAACACAAGAAGGTATTGTGATCATGCCCTTCTTCTTAATTGCTCCTAGGTCTCATGGACCATCCTAGAAGAGAAGAGGGTCACACATTATCTTGACTTGGTACGTAACCAAGAAACAAAATAAAATAAGAAAACATAAATATCGAATGGGTTACCCTCTCTTTTATATGGCCCAAAATAGAATTCATTTTTACATAGATTCTTCAAGGAGAAATGGAACTAAGTGGATTGGGCTCAAATTTCATTTTCCACTAATTTTAAAATTAAATTAATTTAAAATTAATAGTTTAGATTTACCTTCAACCTAAAGCAACATCAACCAACAACAACCAATGAACCTTGTGTTAATCATAATGAATCTTATAGTTGGAATTACTTATACATATAGCATAATATTGCATTGCTTAATCATGGTATTACTACTAGTGTGACATATTAAGTCAAGTAAAGATTAACCCTTATAACCAACTTGGGGATACTTATGCCCTATGATATAAATGTAATGTGGTTTGATTCAATATGGGTATATAGTAACAAACGGGTAGTGATATTGAGCTTAGTTAGTACATGTAAGATGTATTTGATAAGCTTATATACCTTAATGTGTGATATAGCATTACTATAATGTTTGAAATATAAATACCTATGGAAATAAAAGGGAAATTATAATTATAATGGTAAAAATTGACCTATATTAACCTTATACTAGTAATACAATTCATTACACTAATATGTTTAGTAAGCTCTTATGTAACATGGATACTATTATCATCACCATTACTTATATCAAATATACACATAATTTGGGCCTGTCCCTATACATGGACATGGTTGAATTCGAGCTTGTCCCTCTATAGGGACAGGGCCGAATTCGAGCTTGTCCATGTAGAGGGATAGGCATGAATTCGACCTTGTCCATGTATAGGGACATGGTCGAATTCGGCCTTATCCCTGTACAGGGACAGGGCTGAATTCGACCCTGTCCACCTCCTAAAACACAAAACATAAGATAAAATTAAAATTTAATTAATTGGGTAAAGGTTTTGGTGGTTACCTGGAACCTAAAGTAGCAGCAACCAACAACAAAAAGAAACAACAACCAACAAAAACAACTAACAAAAGAAACCAACATCAACTTGTAGCAACCAACAACAACTAGCAATAACCAACGCCAACAACAACCACTACCAACAGCAATCACCAACAACAACCACTGCAACATTTCAGAAAAGTTTGATACAACTGATATGCGGGGGATATATAAAACAATTTTCAGTCAAAAGGTTTTTCGACCGACACAATTGTTTGGCCGAAATATTATTTCGGCCAAAAATATGTCACATGGGAAAAAATATGTCTAACTTCTTTCGTCCATCTTTCGGCTGAAACAATGTTACCGAAAAAAAACAAAACCGCCCGACTAATATGGTAAATGATAGTTGAGGCCATCATCATGGTACCATTTGATTTGACGTCTAAAGGTTCAGCTGAAACATTTTTCGGCTGAAACAATGTGTCTTTTGGACGAAACAAATATTAGTTCGGCCGAAAAAGTGTCACTAGGAATTTTGGAGACCCGATTCTCACAAAAGTGTTACCCACCTTCATGAATTTACCCAATTTTCTCTGATTTTATTCCTAGACTCCTTTTCAACATCTTATGTAGCTCGCAACTCTGAATGTGAATCAAATTCCCATGTTGGATGAGATACCAAAGATCGTGCAAGCCTCTGCAATGTTGCATTTCAATATGCCCCTTTCCGATCATATGTTATTCCTTTACCATCCCCATAATAATTGTGCAGTAGGATGGTATAATCATGGTGCATGCCCATGAAAAACTCTGCATAAAATATTATATCAAAGTAGTGTGGAACCTCATCATTCCACGGAAACTTCCCATATGCTGCAAAAAATCTATTATAATGATGTCCTGCTATGTTGTGGTGCTTAAAATAATGCACCTTCAACATCTTTGTCTTTGGCCCCTCTTTGAAATTGAACATAGATATTTCATTTTATTTTGAAACTCTACTTTTTACTACTTCCCATATATCGGGGCCCATCACCTCCGACTTTCGTTTCCTCATCAAATCAATAAAACTATCAGTCGTTGGCCCCATCTTTTGATATGCATCCATAAAGTTTTGAAATGAATGAAAAACAATCTTCAATCTTTGCTTACTCTCTTGAGGGATATCCAAGCACCTCAAATCATTTTTCAGCTTGGTTTTAACACCTGAGCATCATTTGAGGGTCATTGCTTCAATATACCCTTCCCAAGGAAGCTCATCACCAACATTTGAAGGATAGGTGGATGTAGGTGTGTAATATTTTGTTTCTTGATAACGCCCCACGAATCCACCTTCACCCTCTTAACCAATATTGGAATATTCATGATAACCACTCTCTCTTTCATTATCTTCTCTCCCGTTAAACTCATCCTCTATAGATACACATTTGAAATAAATTATTGTTGATTAAGGTTGGTTGTCATTGATGTCAACCCTTGAAGAAAGCCCCGCAACACAAAGGTTTCGGTAATGGACCCAATATTGTTTGATATAAAGATGACTCATTATTGTCTTTTCATGGTTGATAAGAAATAAATAGGGATGAATTCCAAAGTGGTCCCCTTATGGTGAAAGCCCTCACAGGAAGACACTTTGTGGAGTAAGAGAACCCATGCTTAATTGTGGAATAATGAGATGAAGTACAATGAATTTCTTAGGTAAACTATCCTACATGGATAGTTCTTTTCATTCCATTTCCGGTGGTATGTGGAATGTCACATAACTCCTCATGGTTAGAGAGTTATGGCCATGAGAATTTGGAGACGTCAGGTTTGGGTAATGGACCCAAGTTTGTTTTATGGATAATGGTATGAGTTATGATATATTTTAATATAATAATATTCTATATGGATATTACATGTCATTCCATTTCTGGTGGTATGTGGAACATCACATAACTCGTCACGGTTTGAGAGTTATGGCCTTATGAAGTTGGAGGACCCTCATATTTCATCTAGAAGCCCCAAAAGGTCAAAGTAGTCAAAGTGGTTTAAGAGATTTTAAAAGGTAAATAATAAAGTGAAGTAATGAGTGTATTATAATTCAAAGTGAATACAAAATAAATTATTTCAATAATGAATTTAATATAGAAATTAGAAGTGGGTTAACCCTAAAATAAGGAAAGTGGGGCCAAGTGACCTAGAAGATGTTTTTACGGAAGCTACTTGGAGAGTATAAATAAGAGGCAAGGCTCTCTCATTTTAATCACACTTGAGAATATTGAATACTTATAGATTTCTAAGGTAACCAAGGATATCTAAGCCAGAATTATGAGGGAAGGTGAAGAAAAGAAGGTCGAAATGCAAGGAAGGATAAATTATTTTGATGGTGCTTTCTAAGGTATGTTATTTACAGGTCATCTCACCATTTTCGCTATAAATTTTTTTCTATAATGAGTCAGACCATGAGATTTCTATGCCATTGATAAAAAAACATATCCAAGTATCAGTGGTAAAAAATTCAGCTTGTGGGTCATTGTATTTTTTGAGTTACACTCCGTGGAAAATAGGATTTGTGGCTAGTCCTGAAACTAGTCAAAAACAGGTGTTTCGGGTAAAAAAATCATAAATTATTCACAATAGATCCAATGATCCAGGTGGATATCGGTGGCCACCCACCTTTTCCAAATGGCTCAAAACAGTTTTCTGGCCATTTTGGCAATTTACTATTTTTAGCAGGTTTTAACTTCCGGGGCCATTTTGAGGGTCCAAATGAAGGTTTTTCAAGATC
>ML781259.1:407368-453574 GCA_009831015.1 Picea engelmannii
GTTTATTGTAAAAGGGCCTTCAGAGCCTCATTGTAATCATATTCTTGCGAATGCGAGTAGCCGTCACATCTCTTCTCAGAGATAAGCTGCCACCATTCTAGCGAGTCTTTCACTCTGTATTTTTACAGTCTCTGTACATTTATATGATTAATAGAAATCGTGTATTACTGTATATTTATGTTTATGGTTGCATCTCTGATACATTTCTGTTATATTATTGAATATCTGCAATATCTCGATGCATTTCTTTATTATATCTCCACTCTCATTTCGTGCCGAAAATAATCCGGATCATCCAAATTCAGTGACACCAAATGTTTTGGTTAGGGTACAGTATGTAGTATTCTATGTAACAGTTTCAAATCAATTCAACAAAAATTTTGTGTGGGGAACGCTCTACAAGGTCGCTCTCTAGAATAAGCCAGAATTAAGCAAGGTATGCCATTTTTTCTATAACTTCTTTTATGAGAGGTTCCAAGTAGTGACACCTGGAATAATTGCACAAAACACACTGAAGAACATTGTGTATCGGTTTAATATATTTATACATTATAGGTACAAATTTATGATTACTTCTAGTTAGGGTTGTTGACTAATGCAAAACTAGGCATGTGAGACTAAAGAAAAGTTTTAATGAAAATGCTAGTATCATGTTTTTTAAGTTAAGGAAAGTTTGTAAGAATGTGATCATATACACCAAGTCTATTACAGAGCTACAAATCAGATTTTAATGATGAAATTGATGAGGGATTTTGGTTGAGGTACATGTTGAGTACATGGTTGAGACAAGTAGCTGATGAGTTGGCACATACATGAGGTGTATAGTTGATGATGTTGGTACATATTGATGAGTCATAGTTGATGAGTATTTGACACATGATTGGTACATACTTGGTACATGGTTGGATGCACTTGTTTATGGTACAGGTTGATTACAGGTTATTTGGTATAGGTTGGTGCATGGTTGATGCACTTGTTTATGGTATAGGTTGATTACATCTTGAGGTATAGGTTGATGCATGGTTTAGATTTATTGGTACAGGTTTACAGTGGTATATCTCATAGTGACAGTTTAAGAGTGGTTCCATCATTCTACTTCTACTTCAGGGTGCCAGGACGGGGCAAGGACAGGTGGTTGTAGCCACCTTCCAGTTGTAGCCGGAGAACATAGGGGGTTGTACCCTCCTTCTGGTTGTAGCCAGAGAATTGGGGAGTTGTAGCTTCCCTTAGGTTGTAGCCTAAGAAACTAGGGGGTTGGTGCCTCCTTCCAGTTGCAGCTGGAAAACAAAGGAAGTTGGTGCTTCCAATGAATGTAATTCTTCAAGACATATAAGAAAAAGCATTATGTGGTTTTCTCCCGATTTGGGTTTCCATGTAAAACACTAGTGTATTGTGTATGTGTATGCTTGTTCATTTGTTCATTGCTTATTTACTCTATAGTTATTGGATGATAATGCTTCATTTATATAACACTTGGATTATATGGTTAAAAAGGATTAAATTGCTCTATTATTGATTCAGCCCCTCTCTCAGTAATCTAACAATTGGTATCAGAGCAGGTTCATTTAGAAATTAGTTTAACCACTGAAAGGTATATCATGGAGAGTACTAAATCATATAAAAATGGAATACCACAGTTTGATGGACAAAAGTACGTTTTTTGGAGCATATGGATGATGAAATATATACAAGCACGGGGATTTCAAGTTTGGCAATCAATTGTAGATGGATACACAACACCGGCAGTTCCACCAACAAATGACAAAGCAGTAAAACATCGTGAGAATAATTCCAAAGCCACAAATTCACTTTTGAATGGTCTCAGTGATACGGTATTCACCAAAGTTACACACTGTAAATATGCTAAAGAGATTTGGGACAAGATTCAAAATATTTATGAAGGAGATACAAAAGTTAAAGCAGTAAAGCTTCAAACTTATAGAGGTTAGTTCGAACAACTAAAAATGAAGGAAGATGAAGATATCACAGCCTACCTCTTACGAGTCGATGAAATAGTGAATGCAATCATAGGATTGGAAAAAGAAATTGAAGAATCTGTAATTGTTCAAAAGATACTAAGATCTCTTCCTATGAGATTCAACCCTAAGATATCAGCACTAGAAGAAAGATCGGATCTAGACTCAATAAGCATGGATGAACTGGATGGAATCTTCATAGCATATGAAATGAGAACTGAGAAGGAAAATCTAGATGTAAAAGAAGCAGCCTTCAAGGCATCCAAAAGATCAAAGAAAAAGAAAAAGGAACCAAAAGAATATAGCAACAGTAGTGAGGCCTCGGAATATGATGAAGAAGTGGCCAACTTTGTCAAAAGACTAAACAAGGAAACCAACGATAGGTATAGAGATAATCTCCCTTTAATTTGTTTTAATTGTGATGGTATTAGTCATTTTGCTAACAAATGTCCTCATAAGAAAAAGAGAAATGATGAAGGTTACTCAAAAGGAAAACACACATATAAAGGCAAAAGAACTACAAAGAAACTTTTCAAGAAAAGATTATACACCAAAGAAGACATCTCATCATCAGATGAAGATGAAGTCAGTGACAATGAGACAGGAAGAGTTCTATTCATAGAAGTAAAAGACTCTAACAAACAAGACTCCGAAGAAGAATATGAAGAAGCTGAAGAAGAATGTGAAGAAGTCAAAGAATAAATTGAAGAGGCAGAGGTTGACTATCGAGAAGAATTAATGTGTGCCATGGAAGTTATCATAAGAGAAAAGATGAAAAACAAGAAACTACAAGCAGAACTAGACAAGAAAAAGGACACTCAATAACTAGAACAAATGATCACAAAATTGAAGGTTCAAATAGAAGAAGATAAAAGAATTGAAGAAGCACTCAAAGAACAACTAGAATAAAAGGACAAGATAATTGGAAACTTGAAAGCAGAGGTTTTCACAGTAAGAAAGGATATTAAAAAGAAAAATATGCAGAATAGCTCAAAAGTTATGGATGACATTATCAACATTCAAAAATTTCATCTTGACAAGTCTAGACTTGGATACAATCAAATAGAAAAGGGATCAAGCTCCAAAACAACAGAGCAAGAAACAAATCCAAAGATCTATGCAGAAACAATCAAAGATGATAGGAAGATATACAAGGAAGATTACAGGGACACTCCTCCACCAAGAAGATTCAGATTTCATAATCAACAATAAATAGATAGGCCTCAAGAAGAAGAAGGATTCATAAGAGCACCTCCTTTCAAAATATCTTCAACTCCCAGGTATCAAACTATATTTTTTGGTTTATGTTATGCATGTAATAATTTTGGACATAAAGTTGTGAATTGTGGAGCTAACAATAGGAACAGTAACAACTTTGAGAGTTATACACAAAGGGATTATTCAAGGAGATCTAGTGACACACAAAGAAGAAGTTACAATAGGTTTGAATCTTTGAGCATTGAAGTGGAATGTTACAAATGTAACAATTTTGGACACATGGCCAAGGATTGCAGAATGACAGACCCTCCTAAAGATCCTCAACAGAATAACAACAGTCACAGACAAGAACCTCAGAAAATGACATGGATAAGAAAGAAAGATCAGTATAACAATGAAGAATGCACAATCACTCTATAAGATAAGAAGAAGAAACGCGGTTGGTATGTTCACAGTGGATGTTCAAAACACATGACAGGTGATAAAGACAAATTTCTTACATTACGAAAAAAAAAATGGATTAGTCTCCTTCGAAAATGATAATTCATCCAAAATCATTGGAGAAGGCACAGTCCAAATTGGGAACAAGAATGAAAAGGCACAAAATGTTCTACTGGTAGAAGATATGAAATATAATCTTCTAAGTGTGAGTCAAATGTGTGACCAAGGTCATAAACTTATTTTCGATTCAGAAAAGTGTGAGATAAGAAAAGAAGGTTCGGGGAAATTGGTCGGTACAACTGCAAGAACTTCAAACAACATATATGTGTTAAGTGAAATTGGAAATGAAAAGTGTTGTCTAGGAAAGGAATATGAAAGTTGGCTATGGCATAGAAGAATGGGTCACATGCATTTTGATAACCTTGTCAAAGTCAACAAAAGAGAAGTAGCCAAAGAAATGGCCCAGATCACAAAACCAACCAACACTTTATGCAAGAATTGTCAACAAGGAAAGAAAACAAAGACCAGGTTCAAATCACAAGAATATTCAAAAAAAAGACCACTGGAAATTGTGCACAATGATCTAGTTGGACCAACTACAACAAAGGGATTAAAAGGTGAAAAACACTTTATGTTATTAGTTGATGATTATACAAGAATGACTACAGTTTATTTTCTCAAGAACAAGTCAAAAGCTTTTGAAAAATTCAAGATCTACAAGGAAATGGTTGAAAATGAGATGGATTCAAGAATCAAATGTTTGAGATATGATAATGGAGGAGAGTTCACTCCAAAGAAATTTATGGACTACTATAGTAGTCATGGAATAAAAAGTCAATTCTCCATTGCTAGGACACCCCAACGAAATGGAGTTGTTGAAAGAAAGAATACGACAGTACAAGAAATGGCTTGAACAATGCTAATGGATTCCAAATTGACAGATATATTTTGGACACAGGTAGTGCATACAACAATTCGCATTCAAAACAGAGTAATGCTTAGAAACAACATTGATAAAACTCCCGACAAGCTATGGAAAGGATGACCAACAAATGTGAAGCACTTCAGAGTTTTTGGAAGCAAATGCTACATCAAAAGAGAAGATGGTGTAATGGGAAAGTTTTACCTTCGTGTGGACAAAGGAATACTTGTTGGTTACTCAAGTACAAGGAAAGCATACAAGTGTTACAATCTAAGATTGAACAAAGTTCTGGAAAGCATCAACGTAACAATTGATGAAACAGGCAGACCAAAATCAAAGGAAGAAGAAAACAAATCAATGGAACAACTTTTCAAAGAAGAAGATGAAAACGAAGTAGAAGAGGAAGATGAAGATGAAGAGAATCTAATAGAAGCAGAAGAGTAAGTTCAGAAAGTATCTCCAAAGACACCTAGCAAACGAGTACATAAGAATCATCCTTCAGATTAGATTATTGGAAACAAAGATGCAGGAGTTGAGACTAGAAGAAAAATCCGTTCACCAGAACAAACACACCTAGCACTCTTATCTACAATTGAACCAAACTATTTTGAAGAAGACAGCAAGGATGCATTTTGGAATAAGGTCGTGGATGAAGAATTGGATCAAATAGAAAAAAATGACACTTGGGAATTGGTTCGAAGACCAAAGAATAATAATGTGATCAACACAAAATGAGTTTTCAAGAATAAATTGAATGAATATGGACATGTTACAAGGAACAAAACTATATTGGTATGTAAAGGATATGCACAGATTGAAGGAATGGACTTTGAAGAGACATTTGCCCTAGTTGCCAGAATGGAAGCAATTCATTTATTTTTATCTTATGCATGCTCAAAAAATGTTAAATTATATCAGATGGACATAAAATCGTCTTTTCTGAATGGGGAACTTGAAGAAGAAGTCTACATTGAACAACCAGAAGGATTTCAGCTGTCAGAGAACACAAACTATGTATGTAAATCAAAGAAGGCCTTGTATGATCTAAAACAGGCTCCTAGAGCATGGTACTCCAAAATGGATAAATATCTGCAGCAGACAGTTTTTAGAAAATGAAGTGCAGACAACAACCTCTACATGAAGGTAATTCAGGGTAATATTTTATTAATTGAAGTTTATGTTGATGATATTATTTTTGGTAGTGATGATGACAGGTTAAGCCAGAAATTTACAAAAGACATGCAGAATGAATTTGAAATGTCATTACTTGGAGAACTATCCTTCTTTCTGGGATTTTATATATGTCAAAGAAAACAAGGAATTTTTATTTCTCAAACCAATTATATTAGAGAAATTCTAAAGAGGTTTGGAATGGAAGATTGCAAACCAATTATCACTCCCATGCAAACTAGTTGTAAGTTGAGAAAATTTGATGATTCGAAGTCTACAGATCAAAGGCAATACAGGTCAATGATTGGCAGCCTACTATATGTGACAGCATCCAAACCAGATGTAATGCAAGCAGTTGGACATGTTGCATGATTTCAAGCAGCACCAAAGGAATCACATGTATTAGCAGTAAAGAGGATTTTTAGATATCTCAAAGGAACAAAATAGTTTGGATTATGGTATCCAAAAAGAAAATATCTATCACTTATTTCCTACACAGATGCAGATTGGGAAGGTTGTATTGATGACCGACGAAGCACCAGTGGGGCAATGTTCTACTTAGGTGAGTGTTTGGTATAATGGCTAAGCAAGAAACAATCATCAGTATCTCCATCTATAGTCGAGGCAGAGTATATTGTAGAAGCAGCATGTTGTACATAGGTTCTTTGGATGAAACAAACTTTGACAGATATACAGGTTGAGTATGATGAGCCCATTCCAATATATTGTGATAATACAAGTGCCATCAATATCTCAAAAACCCCATGATGCACTCCAAGACAAAGCACATTCCAATCAAGTATCACTTTCTATGGGAACAGGTTGCATAAAACAACATCAGAGTTGAGTATGTGGGCAAAAAAGAACAAGTGGTAGACATCTTTACAAAACCACTTCCACGAGAAGCCTTTGAATATATTCACCAAAGACTTGGATTTATTTCTACTCCAAAATAAATGCTTTTTAAATTCTTATCTTATATGTCTTATATGTACATGAGGAAGCACCATAAGAGGAAAATTTAGTCAGGGGGAGTAACCCTGGATGGAAATATACCTTTTCCATTGATGAAAAAGGGGGAGAGATGTATCAGATGCAGAGGACATAGGCATGGTTCTAGGGGGTAGCAGATTTATCAGATGGAGAGGGCAGAGGCAAATTTATCAGATACAGAGGACATAGGCATGGTTCTAGGGGGAGCATGAGTGATATGATTTCAGTATTGCATGAGAGTGTTGCCATCAATGCCAAAGGGGGAGATTGTTGATTAAGTTTGGTTGTCAATGATGTCAACCCTTGAAGAAAGCCCCACCGCACAAAGGTTTGGGTAATGGACCCAATATTGTTTGATGTAAAGATGACTCATTATTATCTTTTCATGGTTGATAAGAAGTAAATATGGATGAACTCCAAAGTGGTCCCCTTATGGTGAAATCCCTCATGGGAAGACGCTTTGCGGAGTAAGAGAACCCATGCTTAATTGTGGAATAATGAGATTACAAACAATGAATTTGTCAGGTAAACTATCCTAGATGGATATTTCTTGTCATTCCATTTCTAGTGGTATGTGGAACGTCACATAACTCTTCACGCTTAAAGAGTTATGGCCATCAAAATTTGGAGACCCCAGGTTTGGGTAATGGACCCAAGTTTGTTTGATGGATAACGGTATGAGTTATGATATATTTGCAGATAATACTATTCTATATGGATAGTACATTTCATTGCATTTCTAGTGGTATGTGGAACGTCACATAACTCCTCACGGTTTGAGAGTTATGGCCTTACGAAGTTGGAGGACCCCCATATGTCATGTAAAAGCCCCAAAAGGTCAAAGTAGTCAAAGTGGTTTAAGAGATTTTAAAAGGTAAATAATAAAGTGAAGTAATGAGTGTATTATAATTCAAAGTGAATACAAAATAAATTATTTCAATAATAAATTTAATGGATAAATTAGAAGTGGGTTAACCCTAAAATAAGGAAAGTGGGGCCAAGTGACCTAAAGATGTTTTTAAGGAAGCTATTTGAAGAGTATAAATAAGAGGCAAGGCTCTCTAATTTTAATCACACTTGATAATATTGACTATATATAGGTGTCTGAGGTAACCAAGGATATATAAGCTGAAATTCTGAGGGAAGGTGAAGAAAACAAGGCCGAAATGCAAGGAAGGATAAATTCTTTTGATGGTGCTTTCTGAGGTATGTTATTTACAGGTCATCTCACCATTTTCTCTATAACATTTTTTCTATAATGATTCAGACCATGAAATTGATATGCCATTGAGAAAACATATCCAAGTATCTGTGGTCAAAAAATTCAACTTGTGGGTTGTCAGTATCCTATAATAATAGGAGATCTGGTCATCCAGATATTATTGGTGGGTGTCATAATGAAGTTCATGGATCACTGGTCTTGTTGTCCTTTTGACATAAAATTTTCCAAGTTATGTTCAGTAGGGAAACAACATGGATCATTAGACAAATGATTTTTTGATTTAGAGGTTTTTAAGAGGGGCTTTAGACCTATCTTTTCCAAAGAAAGTGATGAGTCTGTATTTTTATTAGAAAAACTCCAAATTTTCACTTGCGGCAGCTAAGGGTGCTTTTTCAAAGTATTCCAAGATTCTGAAAGTTGTCTCTTTCGATAGCTAAAACGATATGTGTGAGTTATTTTAGGCTGTTGAAAAGCACAGAGGTTGTTAATGGTCAAACTGTCCCATCAGATTCTCAAACCGCCATCGGTACACAACGTCATCATCCCAAATGTTGCCGAAATCAACTAAAATCAAATCATAATACGATCTGGGCAAGTGACTGTTGTCTGTTATGATTTTTTAATAACCCCAATCTAGTAGATCTGATCCCCATAAGTTCCAATCATGTGTCTTTACCTTATCCACCACGTGGTTTTTTCTTTTCGTTCTGGTCGAATGGCACAATCATCACTATGGTTGGATTTTCATTTTTTATTAAGGGTTTTTCATTCAAATCTTTTTCCTCCATATCACACATTTTCCCTTGCCCAAACTTCAATTTGTTCCCTATCAGCACCACTACATCTTCCCACGTCTGTTTTTGTTGTAGTGAAGGTATTGACAACTATTATTGCAAATGAAGAAGGGAGGAAACTTGCTCAGGAAGGAGCTCAGTAGAATAACTTATCTGGAATCTCACCCTGATATTTTCCAGATGTTCAGAGATGTTGGTTGTTATAGGTTCTGTGAAAAACTCCAAATATTTCATCAAGGCGTGGCTGAAGCATTCACATTGACCTTTAATGGAGCCAAAGCCAAAGTTGGAACAATTGAAGTGCAGGTTGATGAAGCAGTTGTCGCAGTGGTGACAGAGATGCCAAGGACTGGTGAAAGATGGTTCAAGTTGACCACTATCAAAGATATTGGGTTCAGGTCTTATCTCAAACCTGAACACAAATTTATCACTTTGAAAAAGGATATCCCTAGATCCTACTTGAAAGAGAAGTGGCAACGTTTTCTCAAAGCCATCCAGGTATACATAACGTGTGAAGACAGATATAGTAGAGTGATGTTCTATCATTTCAAGGTTATGAATCATTTCATAGGTAGGTGTCCTCTGAATCTTCCCTTCTACCTTCACAAAATTGTAACAAATATGACACACCAGGTTCAGGCTCTACCTAGAAAGCTGTAGAGTAGACTCTCCCATCACAGTCTTATCAAACTCATAGTGTTTCAAGAATTACAGAAGAGGGATAGGAGTTGGGAGTATCTTCTTTTTTGGGGCGAATTTGAACCAGAACCCTAGCCCAAGGACCAGAAGAAGACTTCACTCATTAAGTTTTCAAAACCACAGAGCAGTAAAAGAAAAAGGAGAGACATTTCCCCAGTAATTATAGAGGGCCCAACTTCTTCTTCAAAGTCCAAGAAAGCCAAGAAGATGCTCATTTTTAGCCAAGATATAGAAGGGAAAACGAATGCCTCCGGTAAAAACGTTTTGAATCTACCTTATACAGATTCAGAGGAGGATTTAGAGCTAGAGGAAAGGGAGGTTCCTAAATAGGATGCTTTCAGAGAAGCACCTTTTCCATCAGAGGTCCTAGACTTGGAGATTCCTTAAACATCAACCAGCAGGCATAGCAAGGTCAGCAAACCATCAAAATTTGAAGAACTCCAAGAAGAAATATTAGAGATGAAGATGCTTGAGAGGGTCATCAAATCCCAAAACCAGACTATAAGAAACACTTCAGATGAGGTAAGGGATTGTTTTGAAAGATTAGCTAAAATGCATGTCAAGGAAGAGAAGAGGAACAAAAAATTGCTCAAGGAAAATCGTAAATTGCTCAAAGTGATTAAAAGTTTGAGGATCAAACTAAGGCTAAAGAATCCTAAGCCAAGAGCACATTCTAATTTAAGATCTCTAGCTGAAGTTGCTGAGAACCTAAATGAAGACCCTCAGGAGTAGGTAGGTCGAAGAAAGTCTCTTTTTTCAGTTTTGGACAGTGGTGGAAAATTCAGCATTTTCGGCAGCATATTCATTTTCCTCAAGGCGTCATTAGCTGCCGCAAGCTACCCTTCTGATGGCTAACCCTTTGTTGTTTTACTCCCATAAGCCACCGAAAGCGTAAAGAATGACAGAATGTTCATGTTTCACATAGATCGAAATTTTTGAGGTCGAGATTTTGTGAAAGGGGTGCCAAAGGAAAGATAAAGGTTAAAGTGATACAGATCATCACCCTTTTCAAGTTTTCAGGCAGGTATTAAGGAAAAATGGTTAAGTGGCTCTTGAAATTTGTGGTAAAAATTGTCCATTTGTCACAACAGGGTTTCTAAGTGCCTTGTCATCTTCTCGACAGTTATTGGAGATGTTATGAAGACCAGTCAAGGGAATGTTATTTCTCCACCTGTCAATGTGTTTTCTACCATTCGAATGGAAAAGGACTTTGTTGAAACAACCCTCTAGAAATCAGGAGAATTTTTGCATGTGTCATTTCTATTATAATCAACCTTTATGCTTAGGAGACCATCTGTAACAGGTGTCAATCATTGTAACTGATTTCTATTTTTGGAAAGCATGGGTAGAGTTCGAGTTTTTTAGGATTGATGGGATCTTTACCTTTATATACACATGTAAAAGATGTAAGCAGGGTTCGACTTGTGAGTGTGAAGTTTCTCTCTTTTGGCTGGACTGTGGGCCTTGCTACTCCAGGAGGTGTTTTGTCTGTAATTTTTGAATGACTGAACAACAATAGGGAAATGATTTAAAGGATTCTTGTGTAGCAGTTTTGGTGGTGTGTTCCTTGTCTATTTTTAGTTATTTTTCTGCTATCATTCCAGCAATTTCATTTCTTATTATTGAAAAAGAGTTAATGGAGAAGAATTTATGCATGCATACTCTTTGTCAAATTTTTCAATAATCTTTATGTTTTATTCTAAAACTCAGTTTATGAATTCTTAACTGCTCATTTTCTCAGTTTTTCCTCCCTCATTTCTTCCTCAATCGACACCATTCAAGCTTAAGATGATCCAAAATTGTTACTATCTTTCCCTGTGTATACATGTACCTCTAGATCTATTTTGATCATTATATTATAAACAGACCCCATAGCCCAATTTTGATCTGAGAAACTCGTCAACCACATCCTCATCTAAATATTTCAAAAATCCCAACCCCATACTTTCATAGCTAGCCTAACATATGTCCTATTGCATACCAAGTTAATTCAGAAAGAGAGATCCCTCTCTGAGTCTTGGAGGGCTAGATCCAAGACTCCAAGTGGTTCGAGGTTTCCTCTGTGACTGCCTCCGCAGCCTTGGGAAAATTACAGAGCATTAACATTTTGGCGACCATACTGGGGATCGAGCTCTCGAGTTCTCTAGAAAATATATCAAGTTCAGATTTGACTTCTGATGGTGAACATAATCCAAACAAAGAAAGGTTGTACCATTCACCTGGCGACTCCATTGTTCAAGATCCCAAGCTTCAAATTTCACAAGCGACTTCACTGCTGAAGAATCCAGATTTCAAAGCCTTGATGATGCTTCAAGATGACAGGGTATGTGGTAAATCCTATATCTTGTGAATCCATAGAAGAATTTAGGGGTAAGTTAGCAGAATTTCACATTGACGAAGACTTTTTAACAACTGTGTTTCGTATTTTGGAATTGAGCAAGTTTTCTCCTAAAAGTAAAATTTGTTTTCTCAAGCTAGTTATTGAAAAGTTCGAAAATGATATTGAACTTTTGAATTCTCAAATTCAGTCATATAATTTCCTAGATCTCAAAGAATTCTTGGAAAATCTTCCTTCTCAAAAGCAAGAGGAAATCGTACTACCTGTTGATTAGCATATTGATGATGGTTATGCCTTCAAGTATAAGGCTGAAGTTGTAGATGCATGGTTTAATTTTAAGGATGCAACTGATCAACTAGTCATTGAAGATCTAGAGGCAAATATCATGCATCATGTTTTAATTGATCCTATAGCAGATTACATGGAGGTTAATGCTAGCTTGAGTTTTCGAACATTTTTTCTCCATAAGGACCAAAAATGTCAACAGTTTCCATTTCATATTATGAGGACACATACTCAAGGTATACTTAGTATTTCACCGACAAGCAGTCAAGTTGTCCATTTGTTTTTGCAACTACTAGACTGTTTTCATTGGCATTTCTGTATTACCTGATTCGGCAAAATTATGAGGTAGATTAGGGTAGGTAGATGGGTGCAAATAAGTTCAGTACTATGAGCATTTTTCTAGTTTCAGTTTCAGATTGCTTTTCAGTTTTTTAGTTCATGTGTGATCCAGACTTCAGTTTGCAGTGAGTTTTGGTTTCAGTTCAAGATATTCAGCTACCAGAGATTTTGTAGCAGATCGGGTTGCATGTTGGGGAACAGCCCAATGGATAGGGCAGTGATTATCACGTTCCCAGAGATCAGCAGTTCTAGACACCTCCTTCAGAGGTATCTTCCCCAGGTGGAGCCTATGTTAGTATCCTATAATAATAGGAGATCTGGTCATCCAGATTTAATTGGTGGGTGTCATAATGAAGTTCATGGATCACTGGTCTTGCTATCCTTTTGACATAAAATTTTCCAAGTTATCTTCAATAGGGAAACAACATGGATCATTAGACAAATGATTTTTTGAGTTAGAGGTTTTTAAGAGGGGCTTTAGACCTATCTTTTCCAAAGAAGGTGATGAGTCTATATTTTTATTAGAAAAACTCCAAATTTTCACATGCAGCATCTAAGGGTGTTTTTTTAAAGTATTCCAAGCTGCCGAAAGTTGTCTCTTTTGATAGCTAAAATGATATGTGTGAGGTGTTTTAAGTTGTCGAAAAGAACAGAGGCAGTTAACGGTCAAACTGTCCCATCGGATTCTCAAACCGCCATCGGTACACAACGTCATCATCCCAAATGCTGCCGAAATCAACTAAAATCAAATCATAATACGATCTGGGCAAGTAACTATTGTTTGTTATGATTTTTTAATAACCCCAATCTAGTAGATCCGATCCCCATAAGTTCGCATCATGTGTCTTTACCCGATCCATCACATGGTTTTTTCTTTTCGTCCTGGTCGAATGGCACAATCATCACTATGGTTGGATTTTCATTTTTTATTAAGGGTTTTTCATTCAAATATTTTTCCTCCATATCACACATTTTCCCTCGCCCGAACTTCAATGTGTTCCCTATCAGCGCCACTACATATTCCCACGTCCGTTTTTGTTGTAGTTCAGGTATTGACAACTGTTATTGCAAATGAATAAGGGAGGAAACTTGCTCAGGAAGGAGCTCAATGGCATAACTTATCTGGAATCTCACCCTGAGATTTGCCAAATTTTCAGAGATGTTGGTTGTTATAGGTTCTATGAAAAACTCCAAGGATTTCATCAAGGCATGTCTGAATCATTCGCATTGACCTTTGATGGAGCCAAATCCAAAGTTCGAACAATTGAAGTGCAGGTTGATGAAGTAGTTGTGGCAGCGGTGACAGAGATGCCAAGGACTAGTGAAAGATGGTTCAAGTTGACCACTATCAAAGATATTGAGTTCAAGTCTTATCTCAAACCTGAACACAAATGTATCACTTTGAAAAAGGATATCCCTATATCCTACTTGGAAGAGAAGTGGCAACATTTGCTCAAATACATCCAGGTATACATAATGTGTGAAGGCAGATATAGTAGAGTGATGTTCTATCATTTCAATCTTATGAATCATTTCATAGGTAGGTGTCCTCTGAATCTGCCCTTCTACCTTCACAAAAGTCTAACAAAGATGACACACCAGGTTGAGGCCCTACCTAGCAAGGTGCAGAGTAGGCTCTCCCATCACAGTCTTATCAAACTCATAGTGTTTCAAGAATTACAGACGAGGGATAGGAGTTGGGAGTATCTTCTTTTTTGGGGTGAATTTGAACCAGAACCCCAGCCCAAGGACCAGAAGAAGACTTCACTCATTAAGTTTTCAACACCATAGAGCAGTAAAATAAGAAGGAGAGACATTTCCCTAGTAATTATAGAGGGCCCAAATTCTTCTTCAAAGTCCAATAAAGCCAAGAAGATGCTCATTTTTAGCCAAGATATAGAAAGGAAAACGAATGCCTCCGATAAAAACGTTTTGAATCTGCCTTATACAAATTCGAAGGAGGATTTAGAGCCAAAGGAAAGGGAGGTTCCTGAACAGGATGATTTTAGAGAAGAACCTTTTCCATCAGAGGTCCTAGACTTGGAGATTCCTGAAACATCAACCAGCAGGCACAACAAGGTCAACAAACCATCAAAAGTTGAAGAACTCCAAGAATAAATATTAGAGATGAAGATGCTTAAGAGGGTCATCAAATCCCAAAACCAGACTATAAGAAACACTTCAGATGAGGTAAGGGATTGTTTTGAAAGATTAGCTAAAATGCATGTCAAGGCACAGAAGAGGAACAAAAAATTGCTCAAGGAAAATCGTAAATTGCTCAAAGTGATTAAAAGTTTGAGGATCAAACTGAGGCTAAAGAATCCTAAGACAAGAGCACATTCTGATTTAAGAGCTCTAGCTGAAGTTGTTGAGAACCTAAATGAAGACCCTCAGGAGTAGGTAGGTTGAAGAAAGTCTCTTTTTGCAGTTTTGGACAGTGGTGGAAAATTCAATATTTTCGGCAACATATTCGTTTTCCTCAAGGCATCATTAGCTGTCGCAAGCTACCCTTCTGACGGCTAACCCTTTGTTGTTTTACTCCTATAAGATACCGAAAGCGTAAAGAATGATAGAATGTTCATGTTTCACACAGATCAAAATTTCTGAGGTCGATATTTTGTGAAAGGGGTGCCAAACGAAAGATAAAGGTTAAAGTGATACAGATCATCACCCTTTTCAAGCTTTCAGGCAGGTATTAAGGAAAAATGGTTAAGTGGCTCTTGAAATTCGTGGTAAAAATTGTCTGTTTGTCACAACAGGGTTTCTAAGTGCCTTGTCATCTTCTCGACAGTTATTGGAGATATTATGAAGACCAGTCAAGGGAATGCTATTTCTCCACCTGTCAATGTGTTGTCTACCATTCTAATGGAAAAGGACTTTGCTGAAACAACCCTCTAGAAATCAGGAGAATTTTTGCATGTGTCATTTCTGTTATAATCAACCTTTATGTTTAGGAGACCATCTGTAACAGGTGTCAATCATTGTGACTGATTTCTATTTTTGGAAAGCAGGGGTAGAGTTCGAGTTTTTTAGGATTGATAGGATCTTTACCTTTATATACACATGTAAAAGATGTAAGCAATGTTCGAACTGTGAGTGTGAAGTTTCTCTCTTTTGGCTGGACTGTGGGCCTTGCTACTCCAGTAGGTTTTTTGTCTGTAATTTTTGAATGACTGAACAACAATAGAGAAATGATTTAAAGGATTCTTGTGTAGCAGTTTTGGTGGTGTGTTCCTTGTTTTTTTTTAGTTATTTTTCTGCTATCATTCCAACAATTTCATTTCTTATTATTGAAAAAGAGTAAATGGAGAAGAATTTATGCATGCATACTCTTTGTCAAAATTTTCAATAATATTTATGTTTTCTTCTAAAACTCAGTTTATGAATTCTTAACTGCTCATTTTCTCAGTTTTTCCTCCCTCATTTCTTCCTCAATCTACACCATTCAAGCTTAAGACGATCCAAAATTGTTACTATCTTGCCCTGTGGATACATTTACCTCTAGATCTGTTTTGATCATTATCTTATAAACAGACCCCATAGCCCAATGGTGATCTGAGAAACTCATCAACCATGTCCTCATCTAAATATTTCAAAAATCCCAACCCCATACTTTCATAGCTAGCCCAACATATGTCCTATTCCATACCAAGTTAATTCAGAAAGAGAGATCCCTCTTTGAGTCTTGGAGGGACAGATCCAAGACTCCAAGTGGTTCGAGGTTGCCTCTGTGACTGCCTCCGCAGCCTTGGGAAAATTACAGAGTGTTAACATTTTGGCGACCATACTGGGGATCGAGCTTTCAAGTTCTCCAGAAAATGTATCAAGTTCAGATTTGACTTCTGATGGTGAACAGAAGCGAAACACAGGAAGGTTGTACCATTCACCTGGCGACTCCATTGTTCAAGATCCCAATCTTCAAAGTTCACAAGCGACTTCACTGCTGAAGAATCCAGATTTCAAAGCCTTGATGATGGTTCAAGATGACAGGGTATGTGGTAAATCCTATATCTTGTGAAGCCATAGAAGAATTTAGGGGTAAGTTAGCAAAATTTCACATTGACGAAGATTTTTTAATAACTGTGTTTCGTATTTTGGAATCGAGCAAATTTTCTCCTAAAAGTAAAATTTGTTTTCTCAAGCTAGTTATTGAAAAGTTCGAAAATGATATTGAACTTTTGGATTCTCAAATTCAGTCATATAATTTCCTAGATCTCAAAAAATTCTTGGAAAATCTTCCTTCTCAAAAGCAAGAGGAAATCACACTACCTGTTGATTTGCAGATTGATGATGGTTATGGCTTCAAGTATAAGGCTGAAGTTGTAGATGCATGGTTTAATTTTAAGGATGCAACTGATCAACTAGTCATTGAAGATCTAGAGGCAAATATCATGCATCATGTTTTAATTGATCCTATAGCGGATTACATGGAGGTTAATGTCAGCTTGAGTTTTCTAACATTTTTTCTCCATAAGGACCAAAAATGTCAACAACTTCCATTTCATATTATGAGGACACATACTCAAGGTATACTTAGTATTTCACCGACAAGCAGTCAAGTTGTCCATTTGTTTTTGCAACTACTGGACTTCCTTCATTGGCATTTCTGTATTACCTGATTCAACAAAATTATGAGGTAGATTAGTGTAGGTAGATGGGTGAAAATAAGTTCAGTACTCTAAGCATTTTCCTAGTTTTAGTTTCAGATTGATTTTCAGTTTTTTAGTTCAAGTGTGATCCAGACTTCAGTTTGCAGTGAGTTTTGGTTTCAGTTCAAGATCTTCAGCTACCAGGGATTTTGTAGCAGATCGGGTTGCATGTTGGGGAACATCCCAACGGATAAGGCAYTGATTATCAAGTTCCCATAGATCAGTAGTTCTAGACACCTGCTTCAGAGAAATCTTCCCTAGGTGGAGCCTATGTTAGTATCCTATAATAATAGGAGATCTGGTCATCCATATATGATTGGTGGGTGTCATAATSAAGTTCATGGATCGTTGGTCTTGCTGTCCTTTTGACATAAATTTTTCCAAGTTGTGYTCAGTAGGGAAACAACATGGATCATTAGACAAATGATTTTTTGAGTTAGAGGTTTTTAAGAGGGGMTTTAGACCTATCTTTTCCAAAGAAAGTGATGAGTCTGTATTTTTATTAGAAAAAMTCCAAATTTTCACTTGCGRCAGCTACGGGTGTTTTTTCAAAGTATTCCAAGTTGCCGAAAGTTGTCTCTTTCGATAGCTAAAACGRTATGTGTGAGGTGTTTTAAGCTGTCGAAAATAACAAAGGCGGTTAAYGGTCAAACTGTCCCATCGGATTCTCAAACCGCCATCGATACATAGCGTCATCATCCCAAATGTTGTCAAAATCAACTGAAATCAAATCATAATATGATCTGGGCAAGTGACTGTTGTCTGTTATGATTTTTTAATAACCCCAATCTAGTAGATCCGATCCCCATAAGTTTGCATCATGTGTCTTTACCTGATCCATCACGTGGTTTTTCTTTTCTTCTTGGTCGAATGGCACAATCATCACTATGGTTGGATTTTCATTTTTTATTAAGGGTTTTTCATTCAAATCTTTTTCCTCCATATCACACATTTTCCCTCGTCTGAACTTCAATTCTTTCCCTATCAGTGCCACTACATCTTCCCACGTTCATTTTTGTTGTAGTGAAGGTATTGACAACTGTTATTGCAAATGAAGAAGGGAGGAAACTTGCTCAGGAAGCAACTCAGTGGCATAACTTATCTGGAATCTCACCCTGAGATTTGCCAGATGTTCAGAGACGTTGGTTGTTATAGGTTCTGTGAAAAACTCCAAGGATTTCATCAAGGCATGGCTAAATCATTCGCATTAACCTTTGACGGAGCCAAAGCCAAAGTTGGAACAATTGAAGTGCAGGTTGATGAAGCAGTTGTGGCAGCTGTGACAGAGATGCCAAGGACTGGTGAAAGATGGCTTAAGTCGACCACTATCAAAGATATTGAGTTCAGGTCTTATCTCAAACCCGAACACAAATGTATCGCTTTGAAAAAGGATATCCCTAGATCCTACTTGGAAGAGAAGTGGAAACGTTTTCTCAAA
Organism: Picea engelmannii; assembly: GCA_009831015.1. Taxonomy (NCBI): domain Eukaryota; kingdom Viridiplantae; phylum Streptophyta; class Pinopsida; order Pinales; family Pinaceae; genus Picea; species Picea engelmannii. The sequence continues at coordinate 425,853 of ML781259.1, forward strand.
GCCATCCAGGTATACATAACGTGTGAAGGCAGATATAGTAGAGTGATGTTCTATCATTTCAAGATTATGAATCATTTCACAGGTAGGTGTCCTATGAATCTGCCCTTCTACCTTCACAAAAGTCTAACAAAGATGACACACTAGGTTCAGGCCCTACCTAGCAAGGTGCAGAGTAGACTCTCCCATCACAGTCTTATCAAACTCATAGTGTTTCAAGAATTACAGAAGAGGGATAGGAGTTGGGAGTATCTTCTTTTTTAGGGAAAATTTGAAACAGAACCCCAGCCCAAGGGCCAGAAGAAGACTTCACTCATTAAGTTTTCAACACCACAGAGAAGTAAAGGAAAAACGAGAGACATTTCCCCAGTAATTATAGAGGGCCTAACTTCTTCTTCAAAGTCCAAGAAATCCAAGAAGATGCTCATTTTTAGCCAAGATATAGAAGGGAAAACGAATGCCTCCGGTAAAAACGTTTTGAATCTGCCTTATACAGATTCAGAGGAGGATTTAGAGCCAGAGGAAAGGGAGGTTCCTGAATAGGATGCTTTCAGAGAAGCACCTTTTCCATAAGAGGTCCTAGACTTGGAGATTCCTAAAACATCAACCAGCAGGCGCAACAAGGTCAGCAAACCATCAAAAGTTGAAGAACTCCAAGAAGAAATATTAGAGATGAAGATGCTTGAGAGGGTCATCAAATCCCAAATCCAGACTATAAGAAACAATTCAGATGAGGTAAGGGATTGTTTTGAAAGATTAGCTAAAATGCATGTCAAGGAACAAAAGAGGAACAAAAAATTGCTCAAGGAAAATTGTAAATTGCTCAAAGTGATTAAAAGTTTGAGGATCAAACTGAGGCTAAAGAATCCTAAGCCAAGAGAACATTCTGATTTAGGAGCTCTAGCTAAAGTTATTGAGAACCTAAATGAAGACCCTCAGGAGTAGGTAGGTCGAAGAAAGTCTCTTTTTGTAGTTTTGGACAGTGGTGGAAAATTCATCATTTTCAGCAGCATATTCGTTTTCCTCAAGGTGTCATTAGTTGCCGCAAGCTACCCTTATGACGGCTAACCCTTTGTTGTTTTACTCCTATAAGCTACCGAAAGCGTAAAGAATGACATAATGTTCATGTTTCGCACAGATCGAAATTTCTAAGGTCAATATTTTGTGAAAGGGGTGCCAAACGAAAGATAAAGGTTAAAGTGATACAGATCATCACCCTTTTCAAGTTTTCAGGCAGGTATTGAGGAAAAACGGTTAAGTGGCTCTTGAAATTCATGGTAATAATTGTCCATTTGTCACAACAGGGTTTCTAAGTGCCTTGTCATCTTCTCGACAATTATTGGAGATATTATGAAGACCAGTCAAGGGAATGTTATTTCTCCACTTGTCAATGTGTTGTCTACCATTCGAATAGAAAAGGACTTTGCTGAAACAACCCTCTAGAAATCAGGAGAATTTTTGCATGTGTCATTTCTGCTATAATCAACCTTCATGTTTAGGAGACCATCTGTAATAGGTGTCAATCATTGTAATTAATTTCTATTTTTGGAAAGTAGGGGTAGAGTTCGAGTTTTCTAGCATTGATAGGATCTTTACCTTTATATACACATGTAAAATATGTAAGCAGGGTTTGACCTGTGAGTGTGAAGTTTCTCTCTTTTGGATGCACTGTGGGCCTTGCTACTCCAGGAGGTGTTTTGTCTGTAATTTTTTTAATGACTGAACAACAATAGAGAAATGATTTAAAGAACTCTTGTGTAGCAGTTTTGGTGGTGTGTTCCTTGTCTATTTTTAGTTATTTTTCTTCTATCATTCCAACAATTTCATTTCATATTATTCAAAAAGAGTAAATGGAGAAGAATTTATGCATGCATACTCTTTGTCAAAATTTTCAATAATCTTTATGTTTTCTTCTAAAACTCAGTTTATGAATTCTTAACTGCTCATTTGCTCAGTTTTTCCTCCCTCATTTCTTCCTCAATCGACATCATTCAAGCTTAAGATGATCCAAAATTGTTACTATATTCCCATGTGGATACATTTAGCTCTAGATCTGTTTTGATCATTATCTTATAAACAGACCCCATAGCCCAATGGTGATCTGAGAAAATCGTCAACCACATCCTCATCTAAATATTTCAAAAATCCCAACCCCATACTTTCATAGCTAGCCTAACATATGTCATATTCCATACCAAGTTAATTCAGAAAGAGAGATCCCTCTCTGAGTCTTGGAGGGATAGATCCAAGACTCCAAGTGGTTCAAGGTTGCCTCTGTGACTGCCTCCGCAGCCTTGGGAAAATTACAGAGCGTTAACATTTTGGCAACCATACTGGGGATCGAGATTTTGAGTTCTCCAGAAAATATATCAAGTTCAGATTTGACTTCTGATGGTGAACAGAAGCCAAACACGGGAAGGTTGTACCATTCACCTGGCGACTCCATTGTTCAACATCCCAAGCTTCAAAGTTCAAAAGTAAATTCACTGCCGAAGAATCAAGATTTCAAAGCCTTGATGATGCTTCAAGATGACAGGGTATGTGGTAAATCCTATATCTTGTGAATCCATAGAAGAATTTAGGGGTAAGTTAGCAGAATTTCACATTGACGAAGACTTTTTCACAACTGTGTTTCGTATTTTGGAATCGAGAAAATTTTCTCCTAAAAGTAAAATTTGTTTTCTCGAGCTAGTTTTTGAGAAGTTCGAAAATGATATTGAACTTTTGGATTCTCAAATTCAGTCATATAATTTCCTAGATCTCAAAGAATTCTTGGAAAATCTTCCTTCTCAAAAGCAAGAGGAAATCGTACTACCTGTTGATTATCAAATTGATGATGGTTATGCCTTCAAGTATAAGGCTGAAGTTGTAGATGCATGGTTTAATTTTAAGGATGCAACTGATCAACTAGTCATTGAAGATCTAGAGACAAATATCATGCATCATGTTTTAATTGATCCTATAGCGGATTACATGGAGATTAATGTTAGCTTGAGTTTTCTAACATTTTTTCTCCATAAGGACCAAAAATGTCAAAAGTTGCCATTTCATATTATGAGGACACATACTCAAGGTATACTTAGTATTTCACCGACAAGTAGTCAAGTTGTCCATTTGTTTTTGTAGCTACTAGAATGGCTTCATTTGCATTTATGTATTACCTGATTCGGAAAAATTATGAGGTAGATTAGGGTAGGTAGATGGGTGAAAATAAGTTCAGTACTCTGAGCATTTTTCTAGTTTTAGTTTTAGATTGATTTTCAGTTTTTTAGTTCAAGTGTGATCCAGACTTCAGTTTGCAATGAGTTTTGGTTTCAGTTCAAGATCTTCAGCTACCGGGAATTTTGTAGCAGATCGGGTTGCATGTTGGAGAACAGCCCAACGGATAAGGCACTGATTATCAAGTTCCCAGAGATCAGCAGTTCTAGACACCTCCTTCAGAGCTATCTTCCACAGGTGGAGCCTATGTTAGTATCCTATAATAATAGGAGATCCGGTCATCCAGATATGATTGGTGGGTGTCATAATGAATTTCATGGATCGTTGGTCTTCCTGTCCTTTTGACATAAAATTTTCCAAGTTATGTTCAGTAGGGAAACAACATGGATCATTAGAAAAATGATTTTTTGAGTTAGAGGTTTTTAAGAGGGGATTTAGACCTATCTTTTCCAAAGAAATTGATGAGTCTGTATTTTTATTAAAAAAACTCCAAATTTTCACTTACGACAGCTAAGGGTGTTTTTTCAAAGTATTCCAAGCTACCAAAAGTTGTCTCTTTTGATAGTTAAAATGATATGTGTGAGGTGTTTTAAGCTATCGAAAAGCATAGAGGCGGTTAGCAGTCAAAATGTCCCATCGGATTCTCAAACCGCCATCGGTACACAGCGTCATCATCCCAAATGCTGCCGAAATCAACTGAAATCAAATCATCATACGATCTGGGCAAGTAACTGTTGTCTGTTATGATTTTTTAATAACCCCAATCTAGTAGATCCGATCCCCATAAGTTCGCATCATTTGTCTTTACTTGATCCATCACGTGGTTTTTTCTTTTCATCCTGGTCGAATGGCACAATCATCACTATGGTTGGATTTTCATTTTTTATTAAGGGTTTTTCATTCAAATCTTTTTCCTTCATATCACACATTTTCCCTCGCCTGAACATCATTTCGTTCCCTATCAGCACCACTACATATTCCCACATCCATTTTTGTTGTAGTACAGGTATTGACAACTGTTATTGCAAATGAAGAAGGGAGGAAACTTGCTCAGGAAGGAGCTCAGTAGCATAACTTATCTGGAATCTCACCCTGAGATTTGCCAGATGTTCAAAGACATTGGATGTTATAGGTTCTGTGAAAAACTCCAAGGATTTCATCAAGGAGTGGTTGAAGCATTTGCATTGACCTTTGATAGAGCCAAATCCAAAGTTGGAACAATTGAAGTGCGGGTTGATGAAGCAGTTGTGGCAGCGGTGATAGAGATGCCAAGGATTGGTGAAAGATGGTTCAAGTCGACCCCTATCAAAGATATTGAGTTCAGGTCTTATCTCAAACCTGAACACAAATGTATCACTTTGAAAAAGGATATCCCTAGATCCTACTTGGAAGAGAAGTGGCAACGTTTGCTCAAATCCATCCAGTTATACATAACGTGTGAAGGCAGATATAGTAGAGTGATGTTCTATCATTTCAAGCTTATGAATCATTTCACAGGTAGGTGTCCTCTAAATCTKCCCTTCTACCTTCACAAAAGTCTAACAAAGATGACACACCAGGTTCAGGCCCTACCTAGCAAGGTGCAGAGWAGACTCTCCCATCACAGTCWTATCAAACTCATAGTGTTTCAAGAATTAYAGAAGAGGGATAGGAGTTGGGAGTATCTTCTTTTTTGKGGTGAATTTGAACCAGAACCCCAGCCCAAGGACCAGAAGAAGACTTCACTCATTAAKTTTTCAACACCACAGAGCAGTAAAAGAAAAAGGAGATCCATTTCCCCAGTAATTATAGAGGGCCAAGCTTCTTCTTCAAAGTCCAAGAAAGCCAAGAAGATGCTCATTTTTAGCCAAGATATAGAAGGGAAAACGAATGCCTCCGGTAAAAACGTTTTGAATCTTCCTTATACAAATTCGGAGGAGGATTTAGAGCCAGAGAAAAGGGAGGTTCCTGAACAATATTCTTTTAGAAAAGCACCTTTTCCATCAGAGCTCCTAGACTTGGAGATTCCTGAAACATCAACCAGCAGGCACAGCAAGGTCAGCAAACCATCAAAAGTTGAAGAACTCCAAGAAGAAATATTAGAGATGAAGATGCTTGAGAGGGTCATAAAATCCCAAAACTAGACTATAAGCAACACTTCAGATGAGGTAAGGGATTGTTTTGAAAGATTAGCTAAAATGCATGTCAAGGAAGAGAAGAGGAACAAAAAATTGCTCAAGGAAAATCGTAAATTTCTCAAAGTGATTAAAAGTTTGAGGATCAAACTGAGGCTAAAGAATCCTAATCCAAGAGCACATTCTAATTTAAGAGCTCTAGCTGAAGTTGCTAAGAACCTAAATGAATACCCTCAGGAGTAGGTAGGTCGAAGAAAGTCTCTTTTTGCAGTTTTGGACAATGGTGGAAAATTCAGCATTTTCGGCAGCATATTCATTTTCCTCAAAGCTTCATTAGCTGTCGCAAGCTAACCTTCTTACGGCTAACCCTTTGTTGTTTTACTCCTATAAGTTACTGAAAGCGTAAACAATGATAGAATGTTCATGTTTCACACAGATCGAAATTTATGAGGTCGAGATTTTATGAAAGGGGTGCCAAACGAAAGATAAAGGTTAAAGTGATACAGATCATCACCCTTTTCAAGTTTTCAGGCAGGTATTAAGGAAAAATGGTTAAGTGGCTCTTGAAATTCGTGGTAAAAATTGTCCATTTGTCACAACAGGGTTTCTAAGTGCCTTGTCATCTTCTCGACAGTTATTGGAGATATTATGAAGACCAGTCAAGGGAATTCTCTTTCTCCACTTGTCAATGTGTTGTCTACCATTTGAATGGAAAAGGACTTTGTTGAAACAACCCTCTAGAAATCAGGAGAATTTTTGCATGTGTCATTTCTATTATAATCAACCTTTATGTTTAGGAGACCATCTGTAACAAGTGTCAATCATTGTAACTCATTTCTATTTTTGGAAAGAAGGGGTAGAGTTCGAGTTTTTTAGGATTGATAGGATCTTTACCTTTATATACACATGTAAAATATGTAAGTAGGGTTCGAACTGTGAGTGTGAAGTTTCTCCCTTTTGGCTGGACTGTGGGCCTTGCTACTCCAGGAGGTGTTTTGTCTGTAATTTTTGAATGACTGAACAGAAATAAAGAAAATATTTAAAGGATTCTTGTGTAGCAGTTTTGGTGGTGTGTTCCTCGTCTGTTTTTAGTTATTTTTCTGCTATCATTCTAGCAATTTCATTTCTTATTATTGAAAAAGAGTAAATGGAGAAGAATTTATGCATGCATACTCTTTGTCCAATTTTTCAATAATCTTTATGTTTTCTTATAAAACTCAATTTATGAATTCTTAACTGCTCATTTGCTCAGTTTTTCCTCCCTCATTTCTTCCTCAATCGACACCATTCAAGCTTAAGATGATCCAAAATTGTTACTATCTTGCCCTGTGGATACATTTAACTCTAGATCTGTTTTGATCATTATCTTATAAACAGACCTCATAGCCCAATGGTGATCTAATAAACTCGTCAACCACATCCTCATCTAAATATTTAAAAAATCCCAACCCCATACTTTCATAGCTAGCCTAACATATGTCCTATTCCATACCAAGTTAATTCAGAAAGAGAGATCCCTCTCTGAGTCTTGGAGGGATAGATCCAAGACTCCAAGTGGTTCGAGGTTGCCTCTGTGACTGCCTCCACAGCCTTGGTCAAATTACATAGCGTTAACATGGGTCATTGTATTTTTGTAGTTACACTCCGTGGAAAATAGGGTTTGTGGTTAGTCCTGAAACTAGTCAAAAACAAGTGTTTCGGGTAAAAACATCGTAACTTATCATAACAGATCCAAATTTAGTGAAACCAAATGTGTTGGTTAGGGTAAATTCTTTAGTATTCTTTGTAACAGTTTCATATCAATTCAACAAAAATTCTGTGCGGGGCATGCTCTACGAGGCCGCTCTCTAGAATAAGCCACAATTCACCAAGGTATGTTATTTTTTCTATAACTCTGTTTTTGAGAGGCTCGAAGTAGTGAAACCTGGAGGAATTGCATAAAACACACTGAAGAACATCATGTATCAATTTCAAATCTTCATACATTGCAGGTACAAAGTTATGATTACTTCAAGTTAGGGTTGTTGACTAATCCAAAACTAGGCATGTGAGACTAAAGAAAAGTTTGATGAAAATGCTAGTCTTTTGTTGTTGAAGTTAAGGAAGGTTTGTAGGAATGTGATCATATACACCAGGTCTATTACAGAGCTACAAATCACATTTGGATGATGAAATTGATGAGGGATTTTGGTTGAGGTACATGTTGAGTACATGGTTGAGACAAGTAGTTGATGAGTTGGCACATCCATGAGGTGTATAGTTGATGATGTTGGTACATATTTATGAGTCATAGTTGATGAGTAGTTGACACATGATTGGTACATACTTGGTACATGGTTGGATGCACTTGTTTATGGTATAGGTTGATTACAGGTTATTTGGTACAGGTTGGTGCATGGTTGATGCACTTGTTTATGGTACAGGTTGATTACAGGTTGAGGTATAGGTTGATGCATGGTTCAGATTTATTGGTACAAGTTTACAGCGGTATATCTCACAGTGACAGGTTGATAATGGTTCCATCATTCTACTTCTAATTCAGTGTGGTAGGATTGGGCAAGGATAGGTGGTTGTAGCCACCTTCCCGTTGTAGTCGGAGAACATAGGGGGTTGTAGCCTCCTTCTGGTTGTAGCCAGAGAATTGGGGAGTTGGAGCTTCCCTCGGGTTGTAGCCTAAGAAACTAGGGATTTGGAGCCTTCTTCCAGTTGCAGCTGGAAAACAAAGGAAGTTGGTGCTTCCAATGAATGTAATTCTTCAAGACATATAAGAAAAATAATTCTATGGTTTTCTCCCAATTTGGGTTTCCACATAAAACATTGGTGTATTGTGTATGTGTATGTTTGTTCATTTGTTCATTGCTTATTTACTCTGCAGTTATTGGATGATAATGATTCATTGGTATAACACTTGGATTATATGGTTAAAAAGGATTAAATTGCTCTATTATTGATTCACCCCTGCCCACCTCTCAGTAATCCAACAATTACAACATTTAATAGAAACAAAAAACATAAAAAAAATTAAACACACACACACACATATATATAAGATAAACAAAAATACAAAATAAAAATAAAAAATTACCAAACATATTTTCTTGTCATGATGTATTCCCTACATTCTCTGGTGTTGGAGTATTATTGTGCAACCTATATAATAACGTGCATCCATATTATTATTTTGAGCACATTCTCTAGTTTATATATTCACAGATTCGTTTGATAATCTCCTCCTCTGATTAGATTTTCGTTGGTCACTAGTTTCCCCTCCCAATCTTCCCTTCCTTGTAGAGATATGGGTCTCCAATGTCCTTGGAGTCTCAGTCAAAGAAAGGATTCCTCTTCCTCCTTCATTGGATAGCCTAGAGTGTTTGTGAGGAATTTTTGGAGACTCTTATCTTGACATCTCTCCTCAATATATATCCTTTGAAAATCCATGCATATGAAAGTTCATAAGTTATAGAAACATAAAATGGAAATTATAATTTATAAAACAACTTGAAGGAATTTAGGCATTTAAAAGAACTTCAAAGTATCAACGACATATATTTAAAAAACAAACAACTATATTTTTTACTATGATTCTATATATAATGAACATGAAAATATTTAAATATAAAAAAAATATAACATGTAGAAGATAATGTATATCTGTGTAAATTGTAGAAGGTAATTTTTAAGATAATCTATGTGTAACATGTTAAAATTTATGGGCAAAAAAATAGCTAGCTTTAAAACAGAAATATTTATTTTAACTTCTAAACATTAGCTATTTGTATGTTACAATTAGCAAGACATTCAAACTTTTGATCCATAATCTGGTAGCATAAAAACAATAACTGACAAAACACTTACTTAGCTGAAACAAGAAACAATATTACCTGATATTCGATTGTTATCCTCTTATATATATTCTTAGAAAAAGATATAAGGGATCATTATTCAAACCCTCAACACATATCTCATCATGACACTTAGAAAAAATTACCAATAATAAATTTTAGGGTAAAATATCAAAAGACTAACAATCAACATACACAGGTGGCACCAACACTATAAGAGGACAATGCCAACATACATAGGGTGGCATCAGCAAGGAGATGAGGAGGGTGGAATTAGCAGGGAGAAGAGGAAGATGACACCAGCAAGGAGGACCAGAAACCCAAAAAACAACTAAGAAGAGGCTTGCGACAAGATGGAAAATACCCTTAGGGGTCAACGACCACAAGAGGTTGGAGAGGTAAGCCCACAGTGGCTTAATACACCAAAAATAACTTTCCTAGAGGGGACACAACCACTCAATAATATGAAAAATAAGAAGCCACATAAAACCTCAAATCATAACTCAGCTTAGAAGAGAGTGTGTGAGCAAGGATAGGTCTCTTTTATGGTTTTGGTAGGTAGGTTAGGGATAGCATATTAGTCCTAAATTTAGGGTTATGTTTAAACCCTAATAATTAACTAATTTAAACAAACAATATTTTATAAAATAAAATATTAATTGTTAAATCATACAAGTCAAGGAGAGGGGATCCAAAGTCAAGGTGGCTAAATTTCTTTAGGAAGAAGCAAATAACCAAACCAAAAACCCACACAACAATTAAGGGGGGCGTAACTCAAGCAAGGGGGGTTTAAAGACAAAGTCAACAAGGTAAGTTCTTCTTTAATGGTAGAATGCCCACATGAGTCTCATGATATAACTTATAAGATTTTATCATCCCAGCATATGAGGAAGATCAATGATATGTAACATCCTAGTTTTGATCCCTATATTAGGAATGTATATATGTTTATATGATGAAAGGTTGAGAGAAAAACAATGTAATATGTGATTAGAATATTGAATAATAAAAATGCATCACCAGTTGTAGACAGATAATGAGGGAATACTTGGGGGGATATGATTCCACAAGAGATGAAAGAAAGAGGGCTTATGGGGCTCAAAGAGGCCAAAGCTAAATTGTATTATTTTATTCCTAGCCTAATTCCTTTATCATATATTATCCTAAGTCATTACTTTATATGTTCCTAAATCTTTGGGAGCCTTGGGATGAATTGCCAAGTGAAGTACATGAGAATCTTGGGGAAAACATGTGGTGAGTTGGGAACATGAAAATGTAATCCCTGATTTTTATTTATTGTGGGGATTTTTGCTATTTATTCTTCCTTCGGGTTGTGTGAGATTTGATGTCACACTATGACCTATAATAGAATGATTATGGCTATTGTGAATACTATGTGATAATTATGATAAGGTAATGATGAATTATTTCCATTGAGAAAAAATCCATTACAAATGAGAATCCTTGTAGTCCCCAAAAGAGATATTTCTTGGTCAGTTTGTGTTGTAGAGGAAGTGACATATCCTGAGGGACTATAGAGTGGAGTAGGGGATCTCATTCCTTGGGTTGTCTAGACTAAATAGGAAAGAGAACTAGTGAGTTGGATGTGTTGTAAGAGTAAAGAGATAGTAAATTACGGGAAGGGTTGAGTGAGAGGATTAGAGCCAAGTTTAGAGAATTTGTCCTTGTGGACTCATAGAATCATCTCAAAGGCAACCTGTTGTAGAAATATTATGTGCAATAGAGCCTATGGTTAGGTGGAACATCTTTAGTTTAGAACCATTTGGTGATTTGTTCTCATAAGATAAGTGTTATGGTTTATTTTTGTAAATGTAGGATTTAAGTTATTTATGGTGTGAATTGGTTGTTGTTGTCTTGTATGCATAAGAATGCACTATTATGTTGCATACATGTATAAATTTAATTAATAACAAGACAAAGACGAAATTGGTATCAGAACAAGAAGTTGGGTGAAAATTTATGGTTTTAGGAAGTACCTTGTATCCTCAACAGTGGAAAAAGGGTATTTGGTACATTACCCACTTTGTTGGACTCGATCCTTCTTGACTTATGATAAATTTAGAGTTAAGATGGATTTATGGTTCACCCCATATCCTCAAAACTGGACAGAGGGTATGTCACATACCTCGAGGGACTTGATCCCTCTCGACTCATGATAAATTGGGAGTTAACATGGATGTATGGTTCTCTTTATATATATGCATATCAACTCTATGTCGAATATTAAATAAATTTCACATCTCCCTCATAATGGGAATCACACCATTGAAATGTTTTAACCATGATACATTTTTTACTTTCCATATATTTAAGTTTGAATCTTATATTTTTAAATGTTATGTTTAAACAACTTGAATTGTGTGTGTATGTTAAATCAATTTATTTTTTTAAATAAAAAAATGCTTCCATTCATTTTTAATTTTTTGTAATATTCATGTATCTTAACTTTATGCATTTTATTTTTAATAAAATAAAATATTTAATAATTATCATGGTTTTAAGTTCTGTTCATTTTCATGAAGATAGAAAAAGTGTCCTCATACACAAATTTTATTATAGAAGGAAAATAATTTACACAATCAATGCAAGAGTTTACAATCTCCAACATTACTCTCACATGAGAAAATGATAGTTTTAATAAGCTCATTATAATAATTCTAAGATAAAAAAAATTATCGACATATTATCACATAATCATGTGAGTATGACAAGTGTCCATGTACATTAAATAAAGATTCTAACAATTTCCTATTTTGTTGCTTCTAAGAAGTGAATCTTTTCTAGACTTATTATCCATTCTAACAAAATGCATTCTAGTAAAGCCTAAGTATAATAAAATAATATTACACCAAGTACTTTATTATCATCATATCTAGCATTCCCCCCTTTGATCCAAAAGTACATTGGAAAAAATACCAAGTTATTCTCCAAACTTAGTAAATTTGATCCTACCAAGTGGTTTCATGAAAATATATGATATCTGGTCTTCTAAAGGATAGTATAATTGTTTGATGACGCCCTTTGTGATGTGTGTCTTGGTGTAATGATACTTTGTGTTGGCATACTTTTTTTTGGAATGAAAAATTGGAGTTTTAGCAAGTTTAATGGTCAGTTGGCTATCAATTAATAATGAAGTAGCTTCTTTTTGAGAAATTCCCAAATCTTGTAAAACTCTTTGTAGCCAAACTATCTCACATGTTGCTTCCCATGTTTATATATATTCTTCTTCTATTGAAGAATTTTCTACTGTAGTCTTCTTATTGCAACTCCAATAAACTTTCATTTATCCCATATTCATCAAGTAACCTAATGTTGATGCCCTATCATCAACACTTCCAGTAAAATATGCATCTGAATATCCAACAAGTGCATTTTTTTTATTCTTGTATAGAAGACCATAATATTCCGTACCTTGAATATATATAAGAACCCATTTTGTTTCATTCCAATGGCTTTCTTTTGGTTCCTGAATAAATCTTGAGAGAATACTAACTGCATATGATAAGTCTGGATGAGTGGTTGTTAAATAAATCAAGCTACCAATCAACTACCTGTAACTAGTGCTATTTACCAATTCCCCCCCTTCAAGTTTTGAAAGTTTAAAATTTTGCACCATTAGGGTGAGAATGAATTTTCAATCTAACATGCCAAATATTTTCAATAGCTCAGATGCATACTTGCATTGACTAATGAAAATGTTGTTTGAATGTTGGAATACTTCAACTCCAAGATAGTAGTGAAGTAATCACGTATTTGTCGTCTTGAATCTAGCTTGTAACTCCATTTTTACTTGTAAAATATGATCATCATTGTTTTCAGTAATGATTAATTCATCCACATACATTACTAAAATCACCATATTTTTACCATGTAGGCACACGTATAAGGTATCATCAGATTTATTTCGCTTAAATCAAGATTTGCAAAGGTAATCATCCATTTTTGCATATCAATCTCTGGGAGCTTGTTTCAATCCACACAACACCTTGATTAACTTAAAAAATTGTGTTCCTATCCTTCGATTTCAAAACCTAGAGGTTGATTCATATAGACTTCTTCCTACAAGTCTGTCATGAACCAAGGGGAGCATACATAAGGATAAATGTATATGATATGACCCCCAAGGGGGGGGAATATATGGGCCTAAATGTACATGTAATGTGTAAATATATATGTAATAGGTCGAACTAATAGTAAAGGGGCCTCATGTGAAAGTGTGAGTATGCATATATAGAGATTATGTATTCATTATTGAAGACATGTGAATTGTGATGTTTGAATGTACTTGGTTATGTGGAGGAGGTTCTACTATTCTTTAAGGATTTATTATGTAACTTATATATATTGAAGTTTTGATCCACACTCACATTTTGTACATGGTTTGTACTTCTATTTTGTTATGATAATTTAATCATAGGGATCATTACATTTGGTATAAGAGCATCGATCCTAGGGTTTTGCTTCCTCGAGGAATTCATATTGGAATTTTCACTATAACATTTTGGGGGGGCCACTTCAAAATGTGAAACTTAGAGGATGGTTAGAAGACATATCAAGGTAATTTTGGTATAAATTTTAGCTTCTGGTTCATTGTAATTCGGAGATACACCCTATGAAAGACAGGGTTTTTGACTAGCCATGTAACTAGTCTCAAACATGTGTTACAAGTAAAACAACCATAACTTATTCATACATGATCCAAATTCCATGATACCAATTGCATTGGAAATATTATAGTCCGTAGTATTTTTTAGGTGAGTTTCATATTTAGATATCAAATATTGGGTGCATGGAATGTTATACAAGTTCTCTCTCCAGAATAGGACAAAATTCAATAAGGTTTGAGAAAGTTACCATAACTTTCATTTGGCACACTCAATTTTGGTCAGATATGGAATTAAAGAGAAGACATTTCAGAGTACTATAGGTCACAATTTCATACTCATATGGGCTGAAATTTATGAAATACATAAGAAGGAAGGTCGGCGAGGAGGACAGACTCCAAATCGGGTTTCAAAGGTATGTTCTCTTAAAACTATCATAACTTTTGATTATAATGTCTAATTGATATGATTCAAAATCCATTGGAAAGATAAAACATATACTATTATATTGGAATAAGGATTATAATTAATCGATATCATTATTCCTAACATATTGAGGTTGTAAGTTTAGGTTTGAATTATACCTCAATTAAGAATCAATGGAAATACCTAGATTTAGCGGAGATGAAGATGAAGATGAAATCAATCCCAGAGAATGGTTGAGGATGATAACAACAAATAATTTGAGTCCTTTGAAGGTATTATTTTACTTGGGGGTGAAGCTTTTAAGTGGTGGGATAGCCTTTCTGAAGGTACTAAAAACTCCCCCAAATGGGAAAATTTTGAAGAACTCTTCTTAAATAAATGGATTAAGGATACAAAAAGAGAGAAGACATATAAAAGTCAAGAGGAGTTAAAGGAATCAAAGGAAATGTCTCCAAAGTGAAAAAGGATAATGAAGAGATCAGAAAATATATTACAAAGAAAAATGATGAGTTCACCAAGATGCAATCGCTTAATGAATCACTCATTAAGGAGGTTAAGAACTTAAAGCAAGAAAATAGTAGCAAAGCAAAGTGGGAAAAGGATGATTCAAGGGAATATTTGAAAAATAAAGATGAATAGATATGTAGATTAAAAAATAATAATAATAAAATGTTGGATGAGTTTAAAATATTGAAAGAAGAGAAAAAGAATTATGAAAATCAAGAAGAAACAAGGATCTTGGATGAAGAATCTACCAAAAGACTGGAAGAGGAAATTTACAAGAAGGTTGAGGAATCCTTAAATACTGATGAGCTAAAATCAGAAATGCAAGTCAGAATTGAATAAGGGCATCAAAATTTGATAGATAGGGTCACATTGCAACTTCAAAAGGAGAAATAAGACAAGATTCAAGAAGGTCAATAGAAGATACTTGAAGAAGTTGAACTCCATATAGAGTATGTACATGTCAAATATGATGGTATTATCTCTAAGGCTAGCGTAATCAAGGACCAATCAAAGAGGATAGAGGATTCCATTGTCTCTAAAAATAAGATAGATGAAATGGGTGTGCAGAATGAAGAAAAAACGTCAAATTTCAAACCATATCGACACCCTCATTATCAGGAAAGATTTCAAGGAAGACAAGAATATCAATATCGACATTAAAAAGGAATACGATAGAATAATCATAAATATTCATGGAATATGGCATCACAAAAAAAATATTCAACAAGATATTATCATAGACCAACATCTACTACAAATTGGAGAAGCTTTAACAATGATACATGGAATCAAGGGAAATAAACTTATGCAACAACCATACACCAAAGATTACAACCGAAAAGAATTGATTTTGGATGGATGGTTCATCATAAATGGAAGGAAGAAAGAAGGAACAAAATAAAATCATATTACTTGGTTTCATCACATGTGAAGCCTTTAATTGAAAATCTTTAAGGACAAAGATTTTTGAAGGAGGGTACTATGTTATGATCCAAGGGGAGAATATATAGGGATAAATGTATATTATATGACCCCAAAGGGGGGAATATATGGGCCTACATGTAAATGTAATGTGAAAATATATATGTAACAGGGTTTCCCTAATAGTAAAGGGGCCTCATGTGAAAGTGTGAATAGGTATATATAGATATCATGTATTCATTATTGGAGACATGTGAATTGTGATGTATGAATGTATTATGTTATGACCCAAAGGGAAAATATATAGGGATAAATGTATATGATATGACCCCAAAGTGGGGGCATATATGAGCCAAAATGTAAATGTAATGTGTAAATATATATGTAATAGGGTTGGCCTAATAGTAAAGAGGTTTCATGTGCAAGTGTGAAGGTATATAAAGATATCATGTATTCATTATTGGAGACATGTGAATTGTGATGTATGAATGTATTTGGTTATGTGGAGGAGGTTATCCTATTCTCCAAGGAGTTATTGTTTAACTTATATATCTTGGAGTTGTGCTCCAAACTCACATTCTATACATAGAAGGGAATCTTCTAAGCTAGAAGCATTGGAAATCACGATGAAATTGGAAGCATTGCCTATAGGAGATGGTGCAAGTATGGAACAGGTACAAAAATAGTTGGTTGTGCTAAGAATTCAATTATTAGAGATAACGAAGGAAAACTAAAATTTTGAACATGTTTGGTGTATAACATGTAAAAAATAAAGCTATTGAAAAGAAGAATGTTCAACATTTATGCAATATATGGCCACAGGAGCACCAAACCCATTGGAAGGAGGAGTAGGGTATTGTTAGATATGTAATACATGGGGACATCATCCGTCTTCTCGTCTCTTACTGCAAAAGTACCAAAGTACACCCAAGTAATAATGATGTAAGTTTTTCAAAATGGTAGGACACGACAAGAAATATTGTCATGCATTCAACTTAATGAGAGAGAGCACTTCATATGTGTACAGAATTCAAGAAGAAAATGTCATGACAGAAGGAGAAGTTCCAAAGTAAAACACTTTGAGAGGATTTAACCAGGGTGGACATGGAGGATTTGGTAGAGGTCGAGGATGTGGAGGAATTGGTAAAGGAGGCAGAGGACCAATAATTTGTTACAATTGCAATAAATTGGGACATTTAGTTAGAGATTTCTTGAATCCTTGCATGATGTGCACATATTACAGAGCATTGGATAATGTGACAGAAGATTTTCCTCAACTGATAGTGAAGTGGCATGCGAGAGGGTGCCAAAAACAACATCATAATCAACACCATAACCTGAAGATGATAGTCATTGAGGAACATGATGATCATCCCAGAGTAGCAGTCGTTACACGGAACAAAATGAGAACCAGAACATATGCAATGAAGAAGGGAAAGAGAGTTAAACAATGGATAAGGAAATCAACTAATCCCATGCCAACATTCAACCCATAGAAAGAAAAAGAAACCTATCAGCAATTAAGGAAGGAGATACTAAGACTGGAATGAATTGCATCAACATCAAACAAACCACCAGTATACAATATGTCGTTAGTTTATGATCACACTATTATAGAAAGTCCATTCAAAAAGGTAAATACTTTGAAATAATTTCTAAATAGCTAGTTTGAGTTGATGCAGGATGAAACGACATTGAATGCACTGCGCAAAATGATTGATCAGTGTACACAGGATAGAGAAGTACCTACGATGTTGAAATTAGTAAACCAAGTCTTGTGCAAGAAGAGGACCAACCAAGAGTTCATATTAAGTGCACATATAGGAGAATATGACATGGAAAATGTCATCTTAGATGTAGGGTCAGATGTCAATTTTCTTCCAAGACAAACATTGGAGATGATGGGGAAACCAAAGCTAGTTTGGTCAACTATTCAATTGAGTTTGGATAATCAACATAAGATAATATCAATCGAGATATTGACAAAAGTACCTATTAATATATATGGAGTGCACAATGTAGTTGATTTTGAGGTTATTGAGATCATGGATAACAATCATTCATATCCATATTTTCTTGTATTAGATTGGGCCTTCGCCAATCAGGCGACCATTAACTTGAAGAAAAGAGAGATGTTTTTTGAAGGAGGAGGCTTAAAGATCATTGCACCATTAGACCCTATGGAGTCAAGAAGATATATGGAGCCTATGAGAAAGGAAATTGATAACTTATATAATATGACGACATGCATGGATGACTACGTCAATCCCACTGTAGATGGTGTGCTTAGTTGGAGAAGCATAATCTCTTGCACATCAGACTCGGAGGAAGGACTTGAACACTAGCAACATTGTTTGCATGAAGTGTCGACTAGAAGGTGTCCTCGCATTACTCTCTCTTTTCACTGGATCAGAAAAAAGGTATGTGATATGCCAAAGATTAAGGGATTAATTGAGGTAAGTTATTTTTTCAATGAATTTGAGCTATAGATACCCGAACAAAAAAAGTTGTTAGCATTAGATGTTGCAATGAGAGAAACTCTAGCGATATGGTGGGAAAGTCACAAGGAATGGATAGAGGATTGGCAACATTGTAAAAGGCTAATGAAGATCTAGTTTGGAAAAAAATACATTATGCACAAGTATACGAGGATGAGAGATATGAAGGATCATATTGTGCAATGTATTATAACTTGGAGGAAAGTGTCGAAATGGGAATGTATGCATAGGTTCATACATACTCTAGAGACAATGCCTAGGAACTGGTATTTAGAGCTATAAATGCACAGAGGGACATCGGACTGGGAAGAGATCACCTAAAAATTTAAGGTAACATTTAATTTTGAAGTTAAGTCACCTTTAGTAGATGCAACTTTACAAGTCATTAAAGGTAAAATATTTATGGAAGAAGGTCAAGTAGAAATAGTACCTACATGTAGTATGCACAGAGATTCTGTGATAGTCCATGAACTATTAGAATGCTATAATTTTACTAAGGAAGACCCAATAAATGCACAGGTACCAAAGACTGAAGGGGAGCACGACGTAGTAGGTATAGAACTTGAATCTGACACATATGTAAATCCCTTGTGTGAAAATTGAACATTGGCATGAAGGAGAAAACAAAGTTTGCAAAAATTAGTGATTACTAGAATGATGAGACTGTGGAAAATATTGCAGACCTCTTGCGTGAGTATCAAGATCTCTTTCGGACAACCTTTTCAGATATTAAGGGAATATCTAGAGAATCGGGCGAGATAAAGATTCCTTTAAAACCAGATGTAAAACCAGTAAGACAAATATCTTATAGATTGAACCTAAACTACAAGGAAAAAGTGCAAGTAGAGCTTGACAGAATGATAGAAGCTGGTATAATTGAACTCGTCCCAGAGTCTGAATGGATAAGTCCAATTGTGGTTCAAGATAAGAAAATAGGGGGTATTAGAACTTTTGTATACCTAAGGAAGTTGAATGATGCTTGTTTTCATGACCTGTTTCTGACCCCCTTTACAGATGAAGTATTAGAAAACGTAGGAGGGAAGGAGGCCTATTTGTTCACCAATGGATTTTTAGGATACCATCAGATGAAGATTGTTATATAAGACATACATAAGACGACATTTGTGATAGAATGGGGAAGCTACTAGTACACAGTGATGTCATTTGGGTTAAAGAAAGCACATGTTGTGTTTTCTAGAGTAGTTGTCGCAACCTTTAAGGAGTTTATTCATAATTTTCTTGAACTATACTTATATGATTGGACAATTTTTAGCCTATTGAAATATCACATAGAAAATCTAAGGTTGATGCTTGATAGATGTAGACAATAAAATATTTCATTAAATTTGAAGAAATGTATTTTTTGTGTAGCATTTGCGATATTGCTAGGTCAGGTGGTATGCAAGCGGGGTTTGTTAGTTGATCCTGCCAAGATAGCAATAATTGTTAATTTTCCACTACCTGAATCAGTGAGACAATTGAGAACAACTTTGGGAAATACTGGATATTACAAGAAAATTATTAAATGTTATGCATAGATTACTCCTCCAATGGAGAAGTTATTGAAGAAAGAAACTAATTTTCAATGGAATGAAGACTATCAGAAGGTTCTGGATGTATTGAAATAGAATATAGTAACTGAACCCATTATGATGTTCCTGGATTGGCAGAAATAATTTCTCATTCATATGGATGCATCGTCGATAGTGCTCAGCGCATTGTTATCCCAACTAGGAGAGGGAGAGTTAGATCATCCAATTACTTTCGCTAGAAGGAATTTGTCAACTGTTAAGAAGAATTACACATTGAAAGAAAGAGAAGGCTTGGAAATGGTGTATGCCTTGCAAAAATTTAAAAAATATTTGTTGGGGTCCCATTTAAAGATGTACGTAGGCCAATCTACACTCAAATATGTAGTGAACAAGCCAGTGTTGGTAGGGAGAATCTGCGGATGGTTATTGTTGTTCCATAAGTATGTTTTCGAAGTTGTTCTAAATCCAAGGAAACTGAATGCAGGACTAGACCATTTGCTGCAGATACTGATAGGAGAAGATGCAGGGAACCTAGATGATATTTTACCAAATGTGCATTTATTCTCAGTTCAAATGGTAGACGACCATTTTGCAAAAATTGTTCAATATTTGAGCACAGGAATGGCCCCATCCGATATGACAGTAGAACAAAAGAAGCAACTAGTGGTTAAAGCAGCAGATTATCAGTTGATCGTAGGAAATTTATACAATTTGGGCATAGATGGGATACTTCGACAATGTATGTTAGAGCATGATAGACCGATGATCCTCACAAATGCACATGATGAAATTGCAGAAGACCATTCTGCAGGAAAGTATACAACACAGAATATCTTACATGCAGGGCTATGGTGGCCCACCCTCCATAAAGACGTAAAGGAATATTGTTAGAGTTGCAACATTTGTAAGAGAATGGGAAGACCATTGCAAAGGGACGAGATTCATTTGAATATGCAAGTTACCTTGCAGGAATTTGACAAATGGGTAGTGGATTTTGTCAGACCAATTAATCCACCAGTGAGGAGAATAACAACCAGGTACATAATTACCATAATAGACTACTTGAAAACATGGGCAGAGGCAGAACCAGTTACAGATTGTAGTGCATATACAATTGCACAATTCTTATTCGAGAACATAGTTACAAGGTTTGGGTTTCATAAAGTATTGATGAGTGACCATGAGACTCACTTTTTGAACAAGACAATTGCAACATTAACAAAAGAGTTCAAGATTCAACATCGAAAGAGCACTCCATATCACCCTGAAGCTAATGGAATTGTGGAGGGATACAATAATATATTGGAGAATGCATTGACCAAGGTGTGAAATGTAGGATGGGATGATTGGGATTTAAGGATCCCTAAAATGATTTGGGCTTAGAGAACTAAATGCAAGAAACTAACAAGACAAACACCCTTTAGATTAACATATGGTAAAGAAGTAGTCATTCCCATAAAGTTTCTTGTATCGAGCCTACACATTTTTGTGATGACAGACCTTATGGATTCTGACACGGTAGAATAAAGACTATCCCAATTACTAGTGTTAGAGGAAGATCAATTTTTTGCAGGGTTTCATCAACAAGTACAAAAGGCACGTGAAAAGGATATATAATATTGATCTATGATATTAAGTTCTTACAACACCCAAGAAAGTTTAGGATGCAATCCTTAGGGCCATACATGATCAAATATGTGACTGACGCAGGTGTTGTTCAGTTAGAACAGTTGGATGGACAAGTCGTGGAAGGACTAGTGAATGGGAGTTAGCTGAAACTGTATAGGGACAATCATCCTTCCACACACTAGAGGAGCTACGTAGACTACCTTGTATCATAGTGTAATATAGCAAGAAAAGGTAGAAAAAGAAAAAAGAAAAAAAAGGTAAAATAGGAAAATGTACAAAAATGGTTCATGGAAGAAGTCGAAAGTTGAGAAGTCCAAGAATTTAAGGTTATTCAGTAAAGAGGAAGAGAAGGAAACTGTCGTGGAAGAGAAATAAGAGCGTAGAAGAATTCATAGACAAAGGAAGCAAGATCATGTAAAGAGAATAGATCATGCAAAAGGAATAGATTGTGCAGAGAGACGAGATTGCGCAGATGATAGCTAATAGCATTTAAGATAATACATGATGGCATGTGTAGGAAGAGACACCATGATGATGAAGTAGTGGCACCACGTAACATTAAATGCAGAAGATATTGAAAGATTGCATAATCAAACAAAGAATTTTCCAAACATATGGAGTAATGGAGCATTAAACCATGTAATGAATGCCAATCACTAGTGGATTAGACAAACATTTTAGGTGCAAAGGGAAGATACAACTGGAAATGAAGTATAAAAACATGTAAAGGGCCAACGAGGGAATATTATTGTCAGTTAGATTTTTCATACAGAGCCAAGTTTTAGAGCCAAAGTTCAAAACATATTTACATAGCACGAGTCATAGAAGAAGATGACACGACCAAAAGCAGCAGGATCATCAACATCAGTATTGAAGAAACCGTGTGGCCAACCCACAATTCCATCGGTAGTAGAAGAGACACAGGAAGCATCGTTACCAGCAGAAATATTCCCCAGGGATTATATCCCACCAAGAAATCCATCCGCGAAGGATGTCAACTTACAGAAGGATGAAAAGTACCCGCAAGTGGAACCACCGATTCTAGAGGGAGTCATTGTAGAAGGGGATATGTTAGGGTCGATATTAGTGTTGAAGTATGCATACCATGATATCACTGATGAAAAGAAGTTTCCAGAGCTAGTACCCAACAGGTTCTTGATAAATTCCATTAGTTTCAAGACTCATATGATAGTCATCGAGACATAGGCATGGGATAGGGGGTGGCAGAAGGAAGGTATTCTAAACCTGTTTGATATACCCCATTTTGGACAGAGTCATGAGATCAATGAATGTGTAAAAATGCTACTAATTTTTTTGAATAGGGTATACATGTGGATTGAAAGGCCAATTTCCATTGATATTGATTTAATAGTGTGCATTACAGGTCTTCTGTCATAGGGGGAGAAGCCCACATCGTTTTTTTTTACAAGAAGAATGAAAATAGTCTCTTTGAGAGCATGAAAGAGAAATTCCATACATTCTGTGGACAATGTGGATTGGATGTCGCAAGCATATGTGACTCGATGGTAAGGTTTTTGACACAATACTTATCCTGTAAGCTATTAAGGAAGTGTAGAAAATATCACGTTCTAGTAGCGGTCATAGAAGCAGCAAAACGATGTGTCGAGGGTGTCCATATTAATTGGGAAACATTTTTGTTAAACCATTTTTTGATCAATTGTGAGGAAGCGCAAGACAAGGGGACCGAGTTCCACTACTCCTAATTACTAATTCTAATCATGCTATCAGCTTGGAGAGGGTCGGATGATAGTTAGGTTTTGGGAGTCAAGGAGAAGGATTGTTTAACCATGTGCTATCATAACCTATGGTATACTACACATAAGGTGCACCATATGGATAGTAATGTATCATTATATATTTTCAAGGAAACTATCAGAGAAAAAATCCAAAGGAAATTTCACATACCCCCTCAAGTGGTCGAGTCATACAAGCCAGTGGCATGCTTAAAGGCATGGAACCACCACATGTATGTGCAAGCAAAGAAGGACCCAGAACAATAGTGGTTGTCAACACAATACAAATTGACGGAAGAGGAGATGGGCCACATTATAGTCAATTGGGATAGTGAGTGGAAGATTCCACTAGCAGTGACAGGGCCATCAGAGAAGTAAAACCCAAAAATACATGAGGTTGATGAGGACGAATAAGAAGGAGATGACCAGGGCAGAGAAAAGGGCCCAAAGGAAAAAAATCAGCAGACAACATCACGCCATGATAGGAAGATAAAGGAGTCAGAGACAAAGAGACCTAAACAACAACGACTGAAGCACAAAGTTGTTAAGGAAGTGGCTATCGAGGCTTTGACCGAGGATGATTTGGATAATATAGATGACCAAGTAAAATAAGTCATTTATGATGTGTTTCATCGTGCAACACAACAACAATAAGAGATGAACAAACGCATGTAGGAATAGATGAAAACATTGCGACAACTATTACAAGCAACAAACATTGCATCAAGGTGACAAATGGAGGATGAACAAAAAATAATCACTACTAAGATTGGAGAGTTAGGGATAACAATATCCCAATCCTTAGCAGTCGCAGGAGAATGAATATTGATTAAGCTAGCAAAAAGGGAAGTCGATTTCCCCATAACAGAAATGAAAGAAAATTCCAGGGAACTAGGTCACATTGACTTAGTGCTATCACAACTGCTAATGGATGTATTGCAGGAATTACAAATGAGTGCAATGCAAGAGATGAAGTAGAGAAGACATCTAACGAATTAGTGAAGGTTACAACAGAGAAGTTTGCATTAGAGGCGGAATGAAACAAAGTTAAACAAGAGTGCGATGAGGTTGTGTAGAAGGTAAAAATAACACATGAGGAATTCTAGAAGGTGTATCAATAACTCCCATAGGCGTAGATAGAGAAGGCGGACATGGTGGAATATCAAGTCATGAATATAAGTGAAGCCAATTAGGTCTTCCTCACATGAATAATTGATCTAGAAGCCTGCATGACACTAAGAACTCCACCTGAAGAGAGGGAGACAAGGGAGAAACCCATGACAACAACATTAGACAGTATAAACACTCTAGCAGTAGATTGTTATCAAATATATAGAGAGACTATGGGCATTTCAGAACAACTCAGTGAGGATAAGGGGAAACATGAGATCAGTCAGAAGATCCAAGATGAAATATGTAATAGGCACATCACCTCCAGCTGAGGTGGTAACTACAATGAATGAGAACAAAAAGATGTATTCAGAAATGAATCAGCTTAGGTCAGAGCAGTTGGCTCATGCACAATAGATAGAAGTACTACAGGAGGAAACAAACAAAGTTGTTGGAATACTAATAGGGGGGGTGAATTTGTATGAGCACTTCATTATCACGTTTAACCACAATATGTAATCATCAACATCATCAACAGTATATCATCAATATATCATGAGAATTATAAATCAACAGAGTATAATAGACATCCACAGAAACACGGTACACCATAATTTATGTGGAAACCCAAATGGGAGAAAACCACATAATTATTTTCTTATATATTAACATAATACATTCATTGGAAGTACCAACTTCTCAATTATCCAGCTACAACTAGAAGGAGGCTACGACCCCCTATTTACAGGATCCAACTTGAAGGAAGCTACAACTCCATGAATTCTCTAGCTCCAACCAAAAGGAGGTTACAACCCCCTGATTCACAGGCTCCAACCTAAAGGAATCTCCAATGCCCTGAGTTCTTCTTAACCAAACAGAAGGAGGATACAACCCCCTTTCCTTTCCCCATCCTGCCACCCTGAAATATGAGTGTAAACCAAACTGTCACTACCACAATCATTGCCACTATCACTATCACATCAGCCTGTAACCTATCGCATCAACTTGTCACTGTATCCAACCCATCAGTGTCACTATGCCATCAATGTGTAATTGATCATCAACATGAGTTATACCTGTACCATATCATCCATCAAATTTGTACCAACATATGTAGTGTAACATGCATCAATCATGTACCATATGATATGTCAAATGTAGATACCATAATATCAATGATAAGTAGCTAATCATGAATCAAATCATATACCATGTAATAGAGCATCAACCATTTATAGAACTTGTACCATATACCATAGAATATATTTGTTGCATATCATCAGATAAGTGCCTCAAAGAACCAAAGCATGTGCCACCATACATCAAGTACATACCTCAACCATATTACATCTACAAAACAAGCACATAAGCATACCTATACCTCTATAGCTAACCTAATACACAATAGTACTAACCTATAATATTTCCTATGACCTCAAGAACTTGGTTCAAGCATTTCCCCCAAATATCTCATGTCCTTGTGGGACTAAGACATGATGTCATGCAGGGCCTTGCATGACAGGCACTGTGCAACTCATGGGTTTCCTCACGAGACACTATTATTCTGACCCATGGGGGTCAATTAAATAGGTTTTCCTCGAAAAATGTTTCTCTCCTCTACAACCCCAAAAATATCTCACTTCTCACTCATCGCTACCTCAGATTTCGCCATCGCAAACTTTACAAATAGATCAGTGATTCACTAGAAGATGTTCAATAGAAAAGTGATTGAATGTGCTTATGAGAGACTCCTTGAGGTGTATTTATACTTTTTCAAGTAACCTCTCTCCTTAATCTTAGGGGCTTCTAAAATTTCTTGTTACAACCACTTTACCCTTTCATTAATTGACTTGTAACTAACTAGGGTTTTCTTAACCATTCTTTGGGGCTTCTAACTTCATAAATCCATAACTCCTCAACCATGAGGAACCATGTGGCATACCACCTATCACCAGAAACGACATGAAAAGAACTATCCATACATGAGTGAGTTACCTGCATTTACACCATCTGTGATCCAGAATATATTTGTAGAATGAAATGAATACAAATTATTATCAAAAGATGCTTAACACAAAATAACAAACATATAGTAAAATTGGTTTCTATTCAATAAGGAAATAAGCTTAAACTGTAAAATGCAGCAGAAACAAGCTTGCTAGAATGGTGGTGGTTTATATCTGAGAAGAGATGTGACAATTGTGATCATTCACAAGAAGATGATTACAATGAGGCTATGAAGGCCTTTTTACAATAAACAGGAATGTCAAAAACACTTGACTTCCCAAAAACCTAATCCTAGGAGATGAAGCGCCAAAAGTCATGTGGGCCCCATTTGGGTAAGTTAGTACATCAACTTCACGAGGTCGTAAATTTTGCATACGATCTCCATTTTAGGCACACGATATCCCTAAAAAAACATTGTTTAGGGCCTCAAAATGGCCCCGCAAGTCAGGGACCTGAAAACTAGGGAAAACACTGCCAAACTGGAAAATTTCCAAAACAAGCCAGTTGGAATAGGTGGGAGGCCACCAACATCCATTTGGATCAACCCTCCCCCCTTAGGAAGAAATGGTCTCCATTGTGTTGAGTTCCCCCATCAGATGAGGAAATTTCTGTTGAATTTGGCCCTGGGTGAGCCACTTGCCTTGGTGTAGGAGTTGCCTTGCTTTGACAAATCGATAAAGTTGGATCCTTTATTAGCAAGTGCCCTTGATATGTGTTTCCATGATCAGATCATTGGATGCATGTTGTATGCAGTCGGGGTTGATCTCTGTTGGTGTCAGTTGTTCTGTTATCTCTAAGGTGTCCAATAATGGTGGGAAATACGGTAGAAGGATATCCACGTTGAACATTGGGTGCAAGCCAAGGAAAGGAGAAATGTTGAGCTCGAAATAATTATCACCCACAAACTTGGTGATGGTGTACGACCCATATCAGAGTGGGATAATCTTCCTATGGGGTCATGTAATGTGCTCTTTCTGCAAGTGTAACCAATCTTTTTCGCCCACTTGAAACTTATGTGGCACCCGGTGTTGATCATGGCGCTACTTGTACTTTTAATTAGACTTTTGTAGGATATATTGAACCTATTGGTGGATGTGTTGGACTCACTCAATGAACCAGGTGGCTTTTTCAACTTCATTTGGAGCAAGAGATGAGTCGATCGAGGTGACCACAAGGGGTAGTGCAACATCTATGGGACCCAATGGTTAGAATCCCAACCCCACCTGAAAGGGGCTATGGTTGGTTGATCTATGCAGGGCTCAGTTGTAGCTATGTCGAACATAGGTGAGATTCTCATCCCATGTGTGAGGGTGCTTGGAATTATATATGTGCAGGATATGCATGATCATTCTATTTACAACCTTGGTTTGGACATCTGTCTGGGGGTGTGTTGACGGGCGAAATCGACCGTCCGTCAATTAAGAGAGTGGAACCGGTCCGGGGTTGTCTAATAACCCAAGCCGTTTGGTATGGACCACCCTGACGAGTTTAACGGCTCCGTTGGCCGCTCTGAGGTCTCCTAAGGAAGCCAAAGAGGAAAG
>ML781259.1:457088-468787 GCA_009831015.1 Picea engelmannii
ACCCTGTGGTACACCCCTTTTAGGGAAACGGAGTTGAACCCTACGAAAATTGAACTTCCTATCAATCAAATAACATCCATCACGTGTGATAAGCATCATATATCGAGTTCCATCAGCTTTCCATGTAGCATAATAATACCACTGCCTCAGGAGCTGTAGATGCGCTCTGTCCAATGAAACTGGCTGAGATCCTGGAAAATGAGAATTTTCATGGGACTCTACTCCAAGCGCCATACAACAAATCTTCTGCATATCAATTTGCTGAGCTGAAGGAATTGCATCACCTAGGATATCATCATTTGTCATTACTTCATTTTCAACCTCAGCTTCCTGTAAAGCAGCCATGATGTCACCATCATCATCTTCATCTTCCATTGCATTGCCATTAGGATCAACACTAGCCGAGCTTTTCCATTATGGTGTGGAAGGGCGAAGCATTGTTTCTGGTTTTCTTTCATTATAAAACCTAAACAATGCATCAATATAATCTTGTTTATAAATTCCTGGAGGTCTTGCAGCAGAAAAACGCTGCAGAGCCTATTTAACATAATGAATCAATGTTCAGGCAAGTAATAAAATGCGAATTCAAAGGCTAAATGTCTTCAACAAAACCGATTTATTTAATCCATTGAAGCATGAAAAACGATGAAAGGACATTGTCGGTCATGTTAAAGATCAATAAAAAGATAGGCGCAATAAGCATAATGACACAAGAGATATTGGCAGTTCAGATAATGATTGAAACATGACCTCGAAAGGAGAAATATTCATGCTTACACTCGTGAAGACTTAGAGCAGGTAGGCGTGCAGAAAGACACAAAGAATAAAAGCATCGTTCTTTTGAAATTTACAACGAAAAATCAATGTTTGTGAAACACTGGTGTAGGCAGCTTATGAGGTAATGAAAAATGTGAATTGGCTGCCAACGGGGTGGAAGGTCATGGACTTGGTGAGCTTGGTGTCCAACCGTGACCAAAGGATTAACCAAAATGTGCTGAGAAATCGACTATCCCAATACGAGACAATGGTTTGTGGGATTCCAAAATGTACCCAGACTCATTCAAAAAGAGCTTGGCAGTGGCCTCTTTTGTATTTCTCTTCTTATAGGCGGCCAGAATCACCATCTTAGAAAATCGATCCACAACCACAAAAACAAATTCAATGCCCCACTTGGTGGATGGGAGGCTGGACATGTAGTCCATTGAGATGGATTCCCATGGCCTGTCAGGAGTAGGAAGAGGGGTGTACAAGCCCTATTTCTTAGTGGTCGGTTTGGCAATCGCATAGGTAGTGTAGGACTTGATATACTTGTTGACCTCCTGTCGAAGTTTCGGCCAACAAAAATGTTTCTGTGGCATTGCCACTGTCTTTTCGACATCGAAGTGTCCTGCCACCCAACTGTAGTGGGCTTCCCAGATCAGCTTCGCTCAATCGCTTGACGTAACACATATATGGCCCAAACGACACAATAGCCCGTCCTAAAGATGGAAATTAGTGACAACTACGTTTGCACCCAAGATTTGGTAGGTGGTGGCGAAGTTCAGGTCTGTCTCATAGAGTTGGGGCCATCCAAAGGTCTCATGGCCACAAGATTCTAGCACTGTGGTGAGTGTCGCGACTAGTGGTATGTTGAGGCAATTAGCGACGTGGTTGGTGCTTCTCGTTTTATACTTGATCTTGAGGTGAAATTGCTGCAAGTACGTGGACCACTTATGATGGCAGTCATTCTGCAATTTTCCTTGGGTCTACATGAACTACAGTGGATTATGATCAGTGTGGATGATTGTCTCCTTCCCAAGAATGTAATGTCTCAACTAGTGGCAGGATTGCACAATGGAGTACATTTCTTTGTCGTAATTAGGGTACTTACAGAAAACATCTGATAGTGTCTCACTATCATAGGCCACGGGGTGGTTGTGCTAAGTGAGAACGGTGCCCACAACATAGTCTGAAGCATCTGTCTCGATCTCAAATGGTTGTTGCAGGTTCGTTACTGAAAGTATTGGGGCTGAGCACAAGCACTGCTTCAAATCATCGAACGATTGTTGTTGGGACTGACCCCACAAAAATTTCTCCTTACCACCACCCCTGGTTACTTGGCTGAGGGCCCATGCAATATGGGAGAATCCCAACACGAACTTGCGGTAGAAATTGGCAAGGCCCAAGAAGCTCTGAAGCTCAGTGAGTGTGGTTGGGGATGGTTAGTCACGTATGACTTGGATTTTGGCTAGATCCACATGTACGCCATGTTTATCAACGATGTATCCTAGGTAATGAACCATGTCCATGCCAAAGGAACATTTTTCCAAGTTGGCGTAGACTTGGTGTTGTCACAGGGTGTGCAGAACCTGTTGAATATGATGCAAGTGTTTTTCCCAAGTCTTTTTGTAAATAAGGATGTCATCTAGATACACCACTACAAAAGTGTTGGTGAATGGTCGCAGGATATCATCTGTCATCCTCATGAAAGTGGCTAGAGCATTTTTCAAACCAAAGGGCATGACCAACCATTCAAAAAGACCTTCCTTTGACTTGAAGGAGGTCTTCCATACATCTGTTTGTTCTATCAGGACCTAGTGGTAGCCAGACTTCAAATCAATCTTACTAAAGTATTTGGCCCCCATGAGCTGATCAAGGAGGTCGTCGATTTGAGGAATCGAGTATCGTTTTTTTACTGTGATTTTATTCAAGGCCCGGTAATCAATGCAGAGTCACCAAGTTCCATATTTCTTCTGTACCATCATGATTGGGCTCCCTCAAGGTGATGATATGGGAAGGATGTTCCCCTTGTGGAGCAGTTCTTATATCTATCGCTTGATATCCTCATTCTCTAACAGCGAGCAATAGTATACTAGCCCATTGGGAAGCAGTGCATCAAGGGTCAGATCGATGGGGTGCTTGACCTGATAGTGCAGAGGTAACTTGGTAGGTGAGGAGAAGATATCTAAGTATTATTCCACAACCTTATCCACTTGTTTATGCTGTGTGGAGAGGTCGGCCACGAAGACCCTAGATGTGGATGTGATCTTTCGCTCATTTTGAGAGTGAATCATGAAGAAGACAAACTTCCTTGTCTGAGAGATGATCTTTCTGCATTGCTTGGCAGAGATAAAGGAAATAGCACTAGGTGGCACTTCCTCGGGTATCCTGTACAATTTCTTGTTCAAAGTAATAATAACACTGGGAGGCCTAGACTCATATACAACATGGTAATTTCCATAAATATGGTTGGCCCAAAAGAACATTACAAACTTTGATAAGGGAAAAACCACACAATACCTCTTCTTTGAAGGGATTGATGTTGTATGATAGGAGACATTGTTGGTCGACGAGGATGTCTCTTCCTTGGCGGAGCCATCCGATGGTATAGGGTTGCGAGTGTAGTGTTGTCGGTAAGGTGAGTCGCTTGACAACCTCTGCTGAGATGAGGTTCTTCTGCCTACCGCTATCAATGATGAAGTGCAATGGGGTACCCTTCACCCACATCTGTGAATAAAAAATGCACTCTCCTTCCTCTGGCTCGGTTGGTTCACCAAGCTAGAGCTTGGTGGTAGAAATGGTAGCAATGGGTTCTGCATATATGATCTGTCTCCCCCTTTCTGGTTCTGAATCAAAGTCATAACCTGCATCTGATTCATAGGCTTTCACCTCATCCACCAGCGACTGCTTCGAGCATAAATCAGTAGTGTTATTCCATGGACTCTTATGGAAGTTGCACCACTTCTCGGTATCTTTCTTTGTCTTTCTGGTGTCCTTATTTGCTTGCGGACTAGACAGGATATCCTGAGGTTGTCTGTATTTTCTCTGTCCTTTGTTCTGCAGGTTGGGGCCGCCCTTTCCTGGATTTTTCTATGAGGGGTTCCCAGGCCCAAATTTCCACATCTTTTGTTTGATCTTCTACTCGATTTTAATGACATATCGGTAGGTCGTGCACAAGGATGAGATGTCTAGAAATTCCATTTTGTCTTGGATGTATCTATGCAGACCAGAACGATACTTGAGCACCATAATTCCCTCAGAATATTTGATACCCAGCTTGGTGCGCAAGGTATGGAAGATATTTGTGAACTCGGGCACTGCTTGGTCTCTTTCCTGCCGCAACGTGGTCCATTTTGTGTACAAGTTGTCATAACTTCCAACAGGTTATTATTGTTCCTTAATAACATCCCTGAAGGACTCCCAGGTCACTGTGACTGTAAATAATGAGGGTTCCTCTGTTTCCTTTTGCTCACAGAAATTTTCCCACCAATATTTGACATGGGGGACGACTTTGAGGAGCGCAAAATTAATCTTTTCTCTATTCGAGAAGTTATGGACAGATAAATACCCTTATAGAAGATTCAACCATTTGTCTATCACATCTGTGTCTATCTGTCCTTCAAATATAGGAATATCGAAGTTGATTTGTACCATGAATGGAGTGGCGCCTCTGTTGGAGGAAGATGTGTCGTCTATTGGTAGTCGTTGAAGGATTTGCGCAAAACTATCCATCATCTCATTCCTCTATTGCATGAGGGCTTCCTCGAGCAACATTTTGAAGGGATCTCATGTCCTGTTGTCTTTCTTTTCTTCTTCCATGAGAGGTCATTTGGGCATGCGAGAGATTTTTTCCTCAAGACTCCCAACCTCGAGACCCAATTCTTAGTACCCTGACCTTGTTGGGGACATGCATTAAGAATGACAAGGAGAAGACCGCTCTGATACCACTGATCCATAATATATTTGTATAATGAAATGAATACAGATTATTATCAAAATATGCTTAACACAAAATAAAAGATATACAGTAAAACTGGTTTCTATTTAATAAGGAAATAAGCTGAAACTGTAAAATGCAGCGGAAACAAGCTTGCTAGAATGGTGGTGGTTTATCTCTGAGAAGATGTGTTATGGTTGCGCTCATTCGAAAGAAGCTGATTACAATGAGGCTCTTAAGGCCTTTTTACAACAAACAGGAATGTCAAAAACCCTAGACATCCAAAAACCTAACCCTGGGAGATGAAGCGCCAAAAGTCATGTGGGCCCTGTTTGGGTAAGTTAGTACATCAACTTACCGTGGTCATAACTTTTGCATACGATCTTCATTTTAGGTGCACAATAGCTCGTTGGAAAGGTTGATTATGACTATGGTGAGCCCTAAAAAACATTATTTAGGGCCTCAAAACGGCCCCGCAAGTCAAGGACCCAAAAACTAGGGAAAAAACTACCAAACTGGGAAACTGCCAAAATGAGCTAGTTGGAATAGGTGGGAGGCCACCAACATCCATATGGATAAATATTTCATGACCTTTTTCCTTGATCAACTACAGATTACATAACCATACCTTTGGGGCTACCAAAATTCTTCAAGGGTTGACATTAATGACAACCAATATTTCAACAAGAGTGACAGTAACCTTAACAACAACTCAAGAAATTATCAAATAGGAAGTTGATGAAGGTGTCAAGAAGATACATAGGCTCGCATCATTGCAGAAAAATTTGACCACATTTTGCAGAAGGAACAAGAGGTCAAGGAAAATGTTGTGACAACAAAAGAGACCTTCAAAAAATTCATGACACATTGGAAGAAGACCTGAGTGACTCAGGACGAGCCATAGGTGAGTGTTGGGGGCTTGTTGGATAGGAATTGTGGTTAATTTTTTATATCTACACCAGACGAATCGAAAGAACAGAAGGAAATTAGAAGATGGACCAAAGCGTATGACATAAGGATGTGTGACGGGGCAATGTGCAACGAAAAAAAAAATATTATAGACTGTTGGGATTTTTGGGACATTTTTGTCCACTTTTTTAACAGGCTTAGCCCTATTTCTATATATAAATATGTAAAGGGTTTTTGGGTAGAGGGATTTTGAATATGAGGAGTCTAAGGTTCAAAATTTTTGGGGAAGTTCTTAATGCTTGTTGGGTAAGTTGAGTCAAGAGAAGGAAGAGGTTTGAGGTATGACTGAGGAGTGAATCTCCCACTGCAATAGAATGGCTAGGCAGGTTTGGGTAATGTTATTCTTGCATATTTTGTAGCGCGGTTTGTAGCAATAAGGGAATTATCAATGATTAATAATAGAAGCCAATCGTTGTGGACGTAGTTGAAGTTGGGTGAACCATGTTAAACCCGTGTTTTGTGATGTGTTGTCTTTTCATTTGATGATGTTTCATGTTATGGTACAATGATGATATATGTTGAATGTGTTATTCATATATGATGTTATAATGTCGCGCATTGAAGTCTATAGTAATTGAATGAATGTGAAGTAGAATATGATGAATGTTAAGTAGATGTTAAGTAATTGGAACTGCACACATGGGTAAAAGGTAGTAATAATATGAGAATTCCTCACTTCCCCTCATCACCGTAGAACCCTGGTTCCTGCAACCCCTCTAGATGCCTTGGGTGAGACTTCACTTTCTCTGCAGTTGATGCTAAAAGGGCTAGTGTCTAAGGTTTTTATTTGTATATATATTATTAACCCCGAGTCTTCCCACTGCGTTCCAACAACAACAAATTATTTATGAATGTTGGTACATAACAAACATTCGATATCATTTTCTCTCAAATTCCAGGAAGATAAACTTTCACTAAACATTTTTCATAAGGTGTGTGTGTTTGTTGTATCATCAGCCAAAAATATCAAATTTAGTTCACATTCTTGAAATGCCCAAAAGAATTCATGTCAAAAAGTCATATGTTGAGTAGCTTCAGTACCTAAGATCCAAGAATCTTCATATTCACTTTTAAGAGAATAATTGGAAACTTGTAAGGTTGTAGATTCTAAATTATGAAGTGCAATGAATACATATTCTGAAGCATCATCCTCTTGATCATTAGCATATTGTGTTGAAGTCGATTGTCGCTTAAAATTTTGTATTTTCTTTATTGGAGTGTGACAATCCTCTACATAATGACCAATTTTGATGCATTGTATGCACATAACTTGACTAAAGTCTTTGCCTCTTCCATACCGATTATTACAATTTTGAGGTCTTTTTGATCGACTTCTTCTAAAATTGTTTGATCCTCGTTGATAATTTTTGTTTCCTCTTCTTTGACTGCTTCCTCTTCCTTGATTGTTGCCTCTTCCTCTTCCTTGAATTCGTCATCGACCTTGTCCTCTAGAAGCTTCCTCATCTTGATTACCACGTCCTCCATTACTAAATTGAGCTCCTCTTTCTTTTGAGTTTTGAGTTGAAGGATTACTAATACTATCTTCTATAAAGAAGACATCTTCACCAACTTGTTTCTTCTTCCAAAAAGTTTTATCATGTTGAACTAACAATTCACTCAACTAATCAAAAGATATCTTATCTAACTTTCTTGTCAACTATGAAGTTTCCAAGAAGTGTTTATAAGAGAGTGGCAATCCTTCTATCAATATTGATGTCATCAAACCGTCATCTATCATAGTAAATCTGACCTTAGAAATATATTGTGTGAGGTTCTTAAGTTTAGAAATGTACTCAAGTACATCTCCACCTTCAGTGAATTTCTATTGAAATGGTTTCAATTGAATGTCAACCCCTTTTGTTTCAGGTTGAGTATTAAACAAATCTTTGAATGTTTTCCCTGCAAACCATGCATCAGATGCATTTCCAATGTGAACATACATTTCTTCATTTACAGATGATTTAATTAATGCTAATGTTTTTTCATCTTTTAGCTCTCATTTAGCTAGCGGTCATGCATCAATGGGTTTATTTGGTTTTACATTTCCATTACATATGTCTTTCCATAGCTCATTATAAATCAAATTACTTTTCATATGTCATTTCCATGCTTTGTAGTTTTTGGAGCCTTCGAGTTTATCAAACTCATAATTTTTTTTTATGAATTTGGACATTGTGAATGTTTGTGTAAAGAAAAAATTATGCACCAAAGAAGATCATGCACCACATGAAAAAGAAGATCAAAACACACCACACAATGTGCCACAAAAAGATGAACTATAGGGGCTTGGCCTTGACCCTCATATAGCTGCTTGAAAAAGAATGATTGAGCTTTGTACTTGGCTCTAATCCTCCATTAAAAAAATGTTACAATATCGTTTAAAATTTTGACATATAATCTCCCTTTATTTCTTCACAAACAATGGAAGAAATGAAATTTACAATATTTATGACTTTATGTGTCCCTAGTAAAAAAAAATCACTTCAAATTCCAAAAAAAAAAATCATTATACCTCAAAATACTGTAGTGATCCCACTTTCCAAAACATATAATTCATATTCAAGCACCCCCTTGAAAATCAATGTACCTCAAAATATGATAGTGATTCCACCTTTTCAAAAAAATATAATTCATGTTCAAGGCCCCCTGAAAATCAATGTACCTCAAAATATGATAGTAATCCCACTTTTCAAAAATATAATTCATGTTCAAGCCCCCCCTTGAAGTAAACATTATATCAAACTCCTTATGCTTTATGACTCCCAATAAAATTTTTATTTTTAAAATATGTCACAATAATAAAAGCTTAATTTTTTTTTTTAAATTTGACATGTAAACATTTAAATATATGGTTGGCAATATGGAGATTATGCGCGAGATTTAGGGCGAGGTGAGCTGAGTGAGCTACAAAATTGTGGGCGAGTTGAGGCCGCTCTGCAAAATTGTGGGTTGGACCAAAATCTACGAGATGGACAAGTCTTTAGTAGCACTGGATTTGCTTGGAGCCTCTCCTCCCACCTGTACTTTGAGAGAAAATATGTGGATAATGCCCTTGTCACAAAACATTGCAAGCCTCTATGGGCATGAGAAAAAAGATGTGGAGGTTTTGAGGTTTGACCGTGAGATATGGATCACAAATCCCTCATTTACAGTGATTTGATTTGATAAAGGAGGCTCAAGGTTTTAGATCTGTCATGGGTTTTGATTAAGGTGTCGACTGGGATTCCAATCGTTGCAGAGAAGAGTAGGAAAAGACAATAGATTTAGAGTGACTTTAGCATAAAAGTCATGGAAAAGACATCAAATTTAGAGTGATTTCAATGTGCATAGGCACTAGAATGGGAGCAACAGCATATTTTTTTTAAGCGTGGACAGCAACATATCAAGTGGAAGGACAAACTTTATTTGCACACATCATAGAGAACACAATCTTGGGATTTTAAGTAGATCTAAAACTTGCAGAGATTTGACCAAAATTTTCAGAGATTTGACCAACAAGAGGATGAATAAATTTGCATATCTTAAACTTAAGAACAGTGATAGATCTTAAAAAAAAATATTTTTCTTTGTAAAACTAAATAATTGACATACCAATCAATCATGATCAATGTGATGATGAGTTTTCCAACATCTTCTTAGCTTGGAATATTCTCTCCACCAAATTTTATTAAAAAAGGAAAATAGTTTACACAATCAATGTAAGAGCTTACAATCTCCAACATTATTTTCACATGAGAAAATGAGAGTTTTAATAAGCTCATCATAAGAAAATACATTCTAGACAATACTAGGTATAATAAAATAATATTAGAGTAAGTACTTTAGGATGATAATATATAACACTTCATCCGCTTAATAAAAACATATTTATAAAAATCTCAATTTAAATAACAATTATTTCAAATTATCACTAAACCCCAATAAAAATAGCTTCAATCATTAGATGACCAGTATCGAGTGACAGTGATGAGCTTCGATGTTGGGATCGCTTCTCGAAGAGCATCACCATGTGTCTCCCACACTTCATTAATCATCCACCTAGGCACCCTCCATGGTCTCCTCCCATGCGACATCATTACAACTCCAGCGTTAGCTCGATGACATCCCACTAGTACAACTTGATCTCTGTCTCTGTCCTTCGCACACCTTGGGCTCTGTGGGCTCATTCATTTGCAGTAATGGCCCTTACAGCTCTAATTATGGAACCTCATCAGCCATGTACTTCCCCTATGTGATGGGATGGCTCTATCAAATGCATTCCTCTATGGGTTCCTTATTCTTTTGGATCCTCTATTTTCTCTCTTCTACTCTCGGTTGCTCTATTGCCCCCCTTAGACTCCTTGGATCTCACCCTGTTGCATTTTCTCTGCACTCTTTCTTTCCCACTCCCGACCATGGCTAGAGGTAGCTCTTCTCGTCGCTCAAGAGGCAGTCGTTGTTTCTCTTTAGGCTCCAGACTCATTTCTGATGCAGAGGATTCAGTAGTGGCTTATCACGCCCACACCCTACCTGAGATTAGAGTGGAAATCGACCTGGCAGAGGGAGATGCTAGGGTTCTTCCACACTTTGTTTCCAACAAGGAGGTTGTGAACAACACCCTCTCCTTGATTCCTCACCCTGGTACCATGCAAGCCAAGGAGTCACGGTGTCTAAAGATCATCAACATATACTGAAATCTCAAAATGTTGATGGGCAAGGTTTTTGTAGAGCCACATGAAGCTTACCAGGAGATTCTACTACAGTTGGATAACGTGCAGTTGTAGATAAAACTAGTAGACCATAAAATTAATTTGTTGGTAGAAAAATTGGTTGGAATGGACTTGGCCAAGCTAGATTATCCTCAACCTCAGGTGCCTGTGGCTGAGGACCACTCTTCTCTAGTTTAATACTCTCATAGTTTTTTATTTAATTTATATGTTTCTCACACACTTTGTGAGGTATGGGAGATTCTTCCCCACCTCCCTCTAGTTTTCATTATGTTAGACATGGTCATACTAAACTTTTATCAAACATATATAGTTTTTTTCATTTTCTCTTTTATAACCTTAAAAAACAAAGGGTTTTTCAGACTGATTAAGATAAACAAAATGATACATTGTTGTTGATCTGATTTCCCAACCAACATAGGAACAACAAAAATTTTGTACAATATTATTTTCTTCTACTCTGGATAATTTAAAAAAAAAATTACAACATCTAACATGTAACACACTGAAAATCAAATCTGACAAAGTGGAGAGGAATGTATAAGAACTTATCGCTAACCACATTTGAACTGATGTCCAATAATTTTTACTACTGAATCACATCCCATTGACTTTTCGAAAAATATACATACATGCGTAGCATATATTCATTACGCCTAAAGGCGTACACCTATTGACAATGGGCAGATTTAATAGGGGTTTAGTGCTTAATACGTTTTCTATGGATAGGATTAAATATGGCTGGAATATTCTTAGTAGTCACACAAAATAAATGGTTTTGATTTCAATCATTAACTTTCTAGCTATTATAAAGACATCCGTTTATGTGTTTACTTTTTTACATTTACCTAATCATATTTAAAAATTACTTTGATAGCTAACTGATTGCCACGTAAGTGATTAACATAAATTAAAATATTAACACCAAATAAATGAAGCTCAACCATTTATTTGTTAATCAATAATAAAACTTAATATATTCTTTTAAAGATTCTTTTAATCTTATCAGCCTTTAAACATTGATCAACCACAATTATGTGACTGTACTAGTATATTCATTTTGAAGGTCATGGTAATCGTGAAAAGTAAATTAAGATCGCCCCACCTTCAACAAAAAGGCTCATAACGACATTCTAATTACGCCGAAAGGCGTATACCTATTGACAATGGGCACAATTAATCACCTTTTAATCATAAATTTCAATCTTAGGGTTGGCAATTGAAGATGCTGGCATATTCTTTGTCGTCCTCTCTAATCAATGGATGAGATTTTGATAAATTAACTTCCGCTCATTTATAAAGACGTACGTTTATGTGATTACTTTTTC
>ML781259.1:476295-501008 GCA_009831015.1 Picea engelmannii
AAGGGTAGTACCTGCTATATTAAGTTAACACAGAAACATTGACAAAAATACACAAAGATATAGTCATCCTGAGCCACCAAAAATGTTGTCGTTTTACCGGAAACCAGCATAGTTTGGAGTGAAATGAGTCTAGGAAGATAAGCTAAAAAAACTGTTTTGCCCTCTGTCTTGCCCGAAGGAAACCAAGACAGATGGCCATAGTTCAAGTTAACATTGAGCAACAGCATGATGAAAAAAACAAACTAGCATAGGAGAACTCAGATACCCGGTGGCCTATCGCCATTGCCTTTCTGACACGTGGATCTGGATGGGATGGCAAACAGTTGCGCGCACATTGGACATTTCCGCTTTGCTAGAGCATTGGAGTACGCGTCAAGGAGTAGGTCCAGATGTTGTCCCATGAGGAGGGCTCTGTGCTCCTAGTCTGCCATGTGGCCTCGGAGTTCGAACACTAGAGACAGATGCTCTGCACGGAGGAGTGGACCATGCAAATCATTGTTTACTACCTCGTCGTAGGTTTCATTCCCCACTTCCATGTTCATCCCTGCTCTGGCCTCGTTCACGTTCATTTCTGCTATGGCCGCATCCACATTCATCCCTGCTCTGGTCTCGTCCACATTCATCTCTGCGCAGGCATTGTCCCGAGCCTCGTCCTCACTCGTTGCCTTCTCAGCATGGTTGTTGGGGTTGTAGTCACCCATCCACGGTATCTCTTCGACAAAACAAATTGGGAATTCTTTTACAGGCTCTCCCTTCAAACCACATCCAACCTGTATTTCAGGCACCGTGGTTTGGGGTTCCAGGGTGGTCGCGAAATTTTCCAGGTATGGCATTTCTTCGACATAACAGGTTGGAAACTCGTCCACAGCGCCTCCCTTCAAACAGCTTCCAGGCTCAATTGCAAGGGTGTGCGTGCTACGCTCTATCCCAGGCTCAGCTATAATGGCATGGAGTGCCAATCGGTCGGCTCGTGCTCTCTGCCGGAGGATGGAAGTCACCATTGACAGAGCACGCTCAAGGTTCTGCCTTCTTTGCCTCTGCTCTTTGTGGGTGTACCAGGCCGAGCCTCGATGAGGCCTGCCTCGCTTCCTTGTCATTGCGGATGAGGGGTGAGTGGAGATACAAAGAAAACTGCACCAAAGCTCCCAACCAGCGGGGAGGTCCAAAACGAGAATGAACAAGCTCTGTCCAGGCTCTCCAACTTTCGAATTTCCAAATGATGGCATCGCATGGCTTCCTATTAACTCTGTCATATTGAATGTTGGTTGTGCTAGCGCGTTCGTGCGAGGGAGAAGTCCCACCTCCATATAGCGGCTGTAATGGCCGGCTACCATCGTAAATGTTGAAGGGATGGGGAGTGGCCTACAGCATTTAAGTTGTGGCTTGATGCTAAGCCATGTGGCAAGGTGTCTCCACGTGTCACCCCATCTGGGGCTGAGGAGTCTCTATTCGCAAGGTCTCTGCATCGCCTTGAGAGATCTGTATCGTCAGAGAGATGGGCTTGCCAATGTATGAGTTCGGACTTGGTATCAACTCCAGTATTTGCTAGGTGATCTACAACTTTGTTTACTTCTCGTTTCACATGAGAAGGGATTAAAGTGAGATTGGGGTGGATGAGATCTCCAAAATCCTCTAGAAGGCCTGAGAGTCTCCAGTTGGGGGAGATTCGCCTAGGGTGTTCACCATGAAGGATTTTGGAGATGAGTTGGATGATAATTTGGGAATCTCCCTCAACGATGGCCTGATGGTAATGGTTTTGAATGGAAACTTGGAGGCCCCTGACAAGGCTTATGAGCTCCGCAACATTGTTTGTATTCTCACCCAAAAAGCCAGCCATCAGGTGAATGATCCCACCAGTGTGGTTCCGAAGGACGGTGCCGAAACCTGCTGATCCAGGGTTTCCCCTGGAGGCCCCATCAAAGTTTAGCTTGATGAAGCTTGATCGGGGTGGGGTCCATATCGTGGGGCTGTTGGCTTGTCTGCCTTTAGTATTCACCTGAGTTTGCACGTGAATTTGCATGTCCCAGCTTCTAAGTATGTTTTCCTCCTCAGGAACGCATTGCAGGTCTTTGTGGTGCCAAGGTTTACTATGGACTGTTTCTCGGATTATCTTCTTAACCCTCTCCCACGTAATGGTGGGAAGGGAGGTTTTTGAGTGGAAGATTCGCTTATTTCTCTCTTTCCAAATTGCCTATAAGGTGAATCCTGGGAGCAGCTGCCAGATGCGTTGGAGAATTGGATTATGGAAGGAGATCGTCTCCCAATTAGCAAGTGTGCCCCTGATGCTTCCTCAGTTTCGGTTGGAGTGTTTCATGTCTTGGGCCCCCCAATCCCAGATCTGTTGACTGTAGTGGCAATTATTGAAGAGATGTTCCATGGTTTCCTCTCTTTGTTGACATAGGGTGCACCTGGAGGGACCTATAAATCCTTTCTTTAAAAGATTATCCCATGTGAGGATACGGTTTTGAGTTGTGAGCCAAAGAAAAATGGATACTTTGGGCCAAAGAAAGCTTTGCCATATTTTACTCCAGATTATTTCAGGGCTTTGGTTGTGGTAGTTTCCATGTAGGTAGTATGCTTCATTAACTGAGAAGATACCTATTATAGAGTGGCCCCATCGAAGGATATTCAGTCCCTCTTTGATTGGAATTTTCCGATGCAGTGCATAATCTTGCCAGGGTAGAAGGTCGATATCATCCGTGAGCTATAATTTTGTTCGCTCTGTTTTCCACTGTCTCCAGGGTTGGATTCTGTGAGTTGGAATCCAGAGGTCTTTAACTTTCCTGAAGATATTCGGATGTAACCTTTGTTTGAGAGGATTGAGGCTTTCCAAGTCACTGAGAGGGGGTAGTTGTTTCCTTGAGTCCTGCCAAAAGAGTGTGCTTTCCCCGTTTCTCACTTCCCAGAAAGCATGCTTCTGGATCAAAGGGCGATTTTTCCAGGCAGTGTTCCATATATTGGATCCCTAGATATGTTCATTGAATCTAATTAATTGGTCAGGCTGTGTGTTCAGGGCATACTTTTGTTTCTAGATTTGTGCCCAGAGTTCTTTCGGATGCTGCAGCCATCTCCACCACATTTTGGCTCCCATGACCTGGTTAATCTTTCTCGAATCACGTAGTCCCAGCCCTCCAAACTTTTTGGGTTTACAAATTTTATCCCATCCAACTAATGCCCACTTTTTATTTTTTTGGTGTCCCTGCCACAGGAAATTCTGTTGGAGGCT
The DNA here is from genome assembly GCA_009831015.1 of Picea engelmannii. NCBI lineage: Eukaryota > Viridiplantae > Streptophyta > Pinopsida > Pinales > Pinaceae > Picea > Picea engelmannii. The sequence goes on from ML781259.1 coordinate 479,522, forward strand.
CCTGATTGCTCGAATGACCGAAATGGGCACTGCCAGAGCAGTGAAGAGGTAGGTGGGCAGAGCTTGTAGGACTGACTTGAGAAGTACTAGTCTGGCAGTAATATTCAAAGGTCTAAAAGTCCAGTTATTCAGCCTGTTGGCGATAGACAGGAGTAGGTTGTCCCATGAGATGGATTGTGTTGGCTCTCCAATGAGGGGTATGCCTAGGTAAATGGAAGGAAGGGAGCTTTTAGAGATGCCTAGAAGTCTTGAAAGATGATTCTGAACCGTGTCTGGTGTGTTGAAAAAGTAGAGTTTGGATTTGTCCAGGTTTAGAAGCATGCCTGAGGCTTCTGTGAAGTCAGAGAGAATTGAGTTGAGCTTTGTAGCCTCTCGGACAGTAGGGGTGTTCATAAGTAGGGTGTCGTCGAAAAACTGGTTGTGCGAGGGCGCCAGATGGAGGTTATGAAGGGGCATCCCTTTGAGGGATCCTTCAAGAACCGCTTCTTTGAGATAGCGACCTAGTCCTTCTGCCATAAGCACAAAGAGGAAGGGGGAGAGAGGATCACCTTGTCTGATTCCCCTGGTGGAATGGAAGGGTTGGGAGGGTGTCCCATTGACTAGAATGGAAAAGAAAGCAGAGGAGGTGAGCTTGAGAACCCAGTTGACCCAGAGTTTATCGAAGCCAAAGGACTCCAGCACTGATCGCAAGTATTGCCAGCTTAATCTATCGAAAGATTTTGAGAGATCGAGTTTAATAAGCATACCTGGTGTTTTTCTCGCTTTCAGAGAGTGGATCACCTCATTGGCCAGAATGACATTGTCCATGATTTGTCGCCCTTCTACATAGCCGGCTTGCTCTTTGGAAATAATGAAAGGTAGGAGCGGCTTGAGGCGAGTGGCAATAACCTTTGTGATTATTTTATATATGACATTGCAGAGGGAGATTGGTCTGAACTGCTTTGGGTGAGTGGCACGCTCCTCCTTAGGGAATAGAGTGATGAACGTTGCATTAAGTGCATAGAGTACTTGTCTAGAGGTTCTTGATTCTTCTACCACCAGCCACATCTTCCTTGATCATGTCCCAGTAGTGATGGAAAAAATCTGTGGTGAAGCCATCCAGACCTGGTGCTTTCCCTGGGGGCATTTCCTTTACTGTCGTGTCCACTTCCATCTGAGTGATTGGCCTTAGCAGTGCTCTGTTCTTATCATGGGTAATCAGCGAGGGTATGTGCTTGGTTATTTTCTGGATTGCTTCTTCCCTATTCATATTGGTCTCTATGAGGAGATATTTGTAATAGGAGTTGAGTTCCTCCGTGATTTGGTCATGATATCTTATGGGGATGCCTTGAGCGTCCTCCAATTGGGTGATTCGATTGATGTATCTTCGATGTGTCATCGCTCTGTGAAATAATTTTGTGTTTCGCTCCCCTTCTTTAAGCCATTGAACCCTGGATTTTTTCCTCCAAAGGATTTCTTCTTGTTCTCTGCATACCTCCATTTCTGCTTGTCGTTTCTCCTCTTCCTTCACTAGGTCTAGAGTTCTACTTTCTGAGATGAAGGTTCGTTGTAGGTCTTCGAGTTGGCACTCGATCTCCTTCTGCCTTTGGAAGATGTTTCCAAAGGTGGATTTGTTCCATCTCTTCAATTGTTGCTTGAAGTTCTTAAGGCACTGCTGGAATTTATACATGTGAGTACCATGATCTATTTCCGCCTGGGCACACCAGGTGTGAGCCAACTGGTGGAAGTTTGGGTGGGAGAGCCAGAACTTTTCAAAGCGAAAGTGTTTGGGTCTGGGGGTGATACTCGGGTCCAGGCAGAAGGAAATAGGCCAGTGGTCCAACCCTGATTTTGGCATTATGTTTGCTTCCATTGCTTGATCGCTCTCAAGAAGGGCTTCAACAACGAGAAAGCGATCTAATCTGCAGGCTACATGCTGGTGTCATGTAGTTCTATTGGACCAAGTAAAGATTCCATTTCGGGTCTTCATGTCAGCCATGTTTAGTTTCTCTATTAGGGTTTTGAACTTACCCCTGTCCTGCTCCAACCATTTTGTTCCTCCAGTTTTCTCTTCCAGTGTTAGGATCATATTGAAGTCACCGCCTACAATCCAGTGTGGCGTATGTAAAAGAGTTTTGACATGCTGAAGAAGTTGCATGAAGCTCTTCTTTTCTTGGGCTATCTGCGGACCGTAGACATTCATGATGGCTCCTTCCTTAGTGGATCCTGTGACTGTGAAGTAAGCCATTAGAGTGCCAGTCATGGAGAAGGGATGTTGCAGAGAGACTGTGTGTGGATTCCAGAGAATGGCTAGTCCTTCGGAGGCTCCCACTGAATCTTGGTAAAAGAAATCATAGCCTCTCCCGCTGCGTCGGAATATATTTTCAGCTTCCTGGCCTGCACACTTAGTTTCTTGCAGAAGAAGGACATCTGGGTTTTCAGCTTTAATACACTCCCGGAGGATCCTCTGCTTGGATCTACCATTGAGCCCTTTGATATTCCAAGTAATTTTCTTCATCATGAGGAAGGTGGAGGGGGGTGGAGGTATCCCTCCGATAACCTCTGTATCTGGCCTGAGTTGATCATCAGGTGCCCTGCCTCTTTAATAAGCTGATGAGTTGTTTTGCATCCCCTTCTCTTGTTTTCCTTGGTTACTCTCTTGGGTTCCGATCCTAGATCTACCGTAATACCCAGTCTAGTTGTAGATCCCGCTGTGGAGTTGGTGAACACTTTATGAACTTTGCGGAGCTGATCTACTAGGATATGTTGCAGGTCTTTTTGATTGAGGACTTCCTCCATCTTTTCTAGGTCTATGTCCACCAGATCCGTTTCATCCATGAGCATGGTGGTGTCTCCGTCTGTACCTGTTTGTGTTGCATGGGTTGTTTCCTTTGATTGGGTTGTATTTGGCACTTCGATACTTTTTCCCTTCACCTGCATTGTTGCTTGATGGGGGTTCTGTATTTCCTCCTCTTCTGGCAGCTGATTCAAAATGTCATAGGAGTTTTTAGTTGGGATCTTTGGAATCGTGCTCTGGTTATGGTTCCTTGATGGGTTTTTCCGCCTGCCTGTGACATTGGAAAATCCATACTTTTGCTTTCTTTCGTTGATCTTGGTGGCTGTAGTGTTCAGAGGGCAGTCTCTGAATAGGTGGTCGTGCTCGTGGCACTTTATGCAACGAAAGGGTATGTGTTTGTAATCGATTGTTTGGTTCCAATCGTCGTCCCAATATTCTAGCGTGATAGATCCTAGCAGGGCCTTTGAGATGTCCATATAGATGCAGATGCGGGTGTATGAGGTGTACTTCCTCATCTTTGTAGCCTTCGAAGCTTTGATGTATCGTCCCATGGTGTTTCCAATGCCCATGAGTATTTATTCCAGCCAGAATTCCTGGGGCAATGAGTATAGACAGATCCACACTGGTGCTCTTGTAAAGTCCTCCTTCTTCGAGCTAAATCTGTTTGTCCAAAATCTCAAAAACAGTCTCATTGAATTATAGAAGTACGGTCCATTGTCAAAGATTTTGTCCTTGTCTTCGAGGTTGTACAGGATTATTGTGAAAAAGCCCTTGGAGCTAAGCTGGACTTCATAATCGCCTTTGGGGTTCCACCAGTCCTTGATCCAGCGTGTGAGATCTCGTTCGGTCGGCCAAAGGCCCAAAAATTTGTCGATCAATGCATGATCCATCATGAACTGAGTGTGCTCCCCTACCCGTGTTGATTTGATGTGATAGTGTGGGGGTTTGTCCATTTGCGATATACACTTGCCTGGTTCTCATCCTTCGGAAGCTTTTGGATGAGACGTGCTGGGTTCTAGCTCCATTTATTTTCTGAGTCCTTGTTCTTGGATGAAGAGTTGATCCCGCAGGTGCGTCAGTGGCTCAAAGGCAAGTCGTTTAGCATGGAGTCTGTTCCTGTCGTTGGCGGTGATGTCGTTGTACAAGGGGGGTTTCCCCCCCTCTCTTGAACTCATTCTGGGTGTGCAGTGATCTCGTGAGGTTCTCACCTTCCGAGTTTGGACTTTAACGGCAGAGCTCTGGTGTCAGGGTGCACATCAAAATCTTCACTGTTGCAGAGCACTAGGGTTTCTCCGACCTCTTAGATCTACATTCATGTTACATCTATTTTGAAACCTTTAAAAAAAACATATTATATTCTATCTTGTTTTGCTTCTTAAAGAAGTTATAGGTGAACTGTCATTTTCTATCTTATTTGGCCTATGTTTTGTTTAAGTAGGTTGTATATGAGTTGTCATATTCTTCTCTTAGGGGTTTCATCATTCGCTTCAAGGATATTAGTCCTCCCTTTGCATACACAGATGAATTTATTGAATTAAATTAATGATATCTCTAATATCAAACTGTGGATAAATCTAGGTTATCTTGTTATAATCACTATCTGATTAGAGTTTTCCAAATAAAAATGTTTTTCAATTTCAAATAAGACCATTGAATGTTCTAGTAAATTAAGTTTAGTATAGACACTTGAGAAGGTGTGCATTCTCCTTTAAATTTTCCTAAATGAGTAATTTGTTTTGCTTCATCCAAAGGAATAAGGAGACCTTTCCCACCCATTGTAATGCATTCGTTCAGTTGCATTCATAGGTCAACGGAGTATTCCCCATCTCTTTTTTTTCCCTAGATATGAGTTATTCTCATTTTTGTTTCCAACTTAAAAAAAAAAATTGTTTTGTTTTTCTTGTTTCCTTACACGAGGTTTGAAGAATACTGAGCAAAAAACTTTATTAGAGTATTTTAATAGGAATGGTACTGGAATTATCCTATAAACTCCTTCTATGGCTATGGAAACTAGTGTTAGTGTACATGATGTTATCAATAAATCATAATGGTAGCTCTTATAGCAACAAAAAGGTCAAACATGCAGTGGCCTCCTTTATGCAAAAACCTCCTCAAATAGAGAACCAAAAATTTGTTGATCATAACATCAAAGGAAAAACACTCTTTTCTAGAAATAGTTCATGCTGAAAAATAGAGAAAAATATGGGTCTTAAAAGAACTCAAATACAGACACTCTTTGGCCACTAATAATAATGTATCAGAATAGGCCTAGAATAGGCTCCAAGTAATGAACCCTACCTTGGTTAATAATAGAAAGGTTATGTGAAAAAAATAGGTTGTATGTCAAGCACTCTCCAACAATCATGAATAAACACAGTGGGCCAAGTAAAGTGCCCCCTGTGTAATGTCTTCTTACTGTTGAATAAAGCACACAAGGCCTCCTTAAGTTGGGCATTCCACTTAACCACTATTTTTGCATTAAATTAGAATCGAACATGGAAGGAATATCCTTCAAAGAGTGTGCCCTCTAGCTAGGAAATTATTATGCAAAAAAAAAATGGATGCAACTCCATGCTAGAACACCCAAAAGGCCAAAGGAAAGCACTCTTTTCAAATTTTTAACTTGCCAAGATTGATATAGAATAACCACCCCTTTCATTCCAACCCACAAAAATACCTTATCTTCACAAATGAACACCTCCACCCATATAGGTAGGATTCATAAACAACTTCAAAACATGGATAAGAGTGATGGAATATTTTAAATTAATTTGTAGACAACTTCCAAAATAAACGAGCTAAACATCTGGTGTAATGTTGTTAATCACCATATATATTCTTGTTTAGTGATCAAAACCCTACTATTTTTTTACTTTGTCATTTTTCATTCATTCCCCTTGAATAAATTTAGTCAATGATAAAACATTCCCTCTCAAGCATCGCTAGTTTGTATGATTTTACTTTTCTAGTATCATTTCATTCCTCCCACTTGTAAAAACTATTCATATGAGATAGAGAATATAGATAGATCCAATAATGAGGTTCAGGTGGCTTATATCCTTGCAACTATTTATCACCATTTGTTATATGACTTGCTGCAAGACATAGTATTGAGATGGACCTCCCCTTATCTTCATAACATTGCCCATGTAAAGTTTACAGGACTTGGACTCCTTACTAATTGAGTAAACCTGAAAAAGAAATTTCAAATTGGAGAATAGACAAAACTTTAAGAAAAATTTGACAATTGATCAAAAACTAGAAGTTGGAAAAACTCAACATAGTTTGGCAACTTGACAAAAATGCCAGAACTTGGATTTTTGGGAGAAATTTGGCAATAACCTCGTGCTTAACCAAAACATGATGAATTTTTCTAAAGTTGTAACTCAGGTTGCAAAACCAGTGAGCCAAGTTAACTCATTGTGTATTAATCATACTTGGAAAGTTATGCAATTCACCAATAAGGAAGAGAAAACCAACTACTCGATCCAATAACTTTAATAATTTACTCAACATTCTCTTCATCAGCACCAACATTCAAAGCGTTCAATCGAGAAAATATTTTTTCCTTTCTCTCTTCATAGGTTAGATTCATTGTCAAGTAATGATTATACACTTTAGGGACATGTTTCTTAGTGTGTTTGATTGACGAGTCTGCTTGAATGGCATCATGCACTTTCTTATACAACTCTTCAATCTTTCAGGCTCTATACCTTTCTTAATATACTCAGAAAAATGGGATTGACACTTTGGAATTTCAATATGAATAGCCACCAAACCAAGAATGGCATTATTTTCAGAACATTTCTTATACAGATTAGGATGGTAAGGAAATCTCTCCCCATAAGGAAAATTATTGAGTTTACAAACAAAAAATTCAAAACATAGTGTTTAAAGGATTTTTAAAGTTGAAGTTTCGAGTGATCCTACAATCAAAGCATGTTGTTCGGATTCAAATCCAACACATGTGAAATCTACAGGATTTGACCAAAACTCCAATTGCAATTGTCATATAAATTTGGGGACTTATTCAAAGTGAGAATGCTAAGTCTGGTGCCTTGTGAATACTTCCAATTTTTATTTAAAATAGAACTGCTCTATGGTATAAATGGATCTATTCTTTAATAGACATGTTGACCATTTCTGAAAAATAAACTTCCCAAACTATACTGATTTTTAACCAATCATTGACACAATAAGAACTATACTCATCAAAGAATATGTCATGGATAAAATCATTTTCTAAGATTAACTAAACCTCATTCTAGAACATTATTGAAAAAATTTAAACATCAGTATAACTACCAGGTTACTTCATAATATAAAAATATGAGCATGTAAAACTCCAACAAATAGATATCCAATACCCTAAGATGTGAAATGCCTACAATCAATGCCATTGATTAAGTTATTAGAGCATGATATATCATGGGATAAATGAAGCCATTTTCAAACAATGTGCCTGAGGTATGTAGTTAATATCTAAAAACATGCAACACTTGTAATATATCAACATACTTTATACACCCAGTTTACCATCAGACCTTGTTAACCATCAAGGAAATTTTAAGGCATGGTGTGTTGCTCGAAGTTAAAAAAAAAATATGCAAAATTTTAACTTTGGGGATGTTATGGCCATGTATTATGATATAGTCCTAATGTTTTACACTTTTTAAGAAATAAGTTGGCTTCAATAAATACTCTCACTAGCAATGTAAAATATCTCCTTGGTGTCATGGTTTTATGAGAGATAAATAAGGATGCACTGTCCAAGCTACATAGGTAAACTAACAAATGGAGTTTGACATCCCAACAAATTGGAGTTGTTATCCCAAGATAAGACTGCAAAGATATTTCTTATGTTTTTGGCGCTCAACCATTCTTTTAAATTTTCTATGTTGTTTGTTTGCCTCAAGATGGATAGACCATAATGTTGTCTTCCCAAAGACCAATCTCACTTCCTCCTCATTATTCCTTGGGAGGATTTTCCTAAATCGAAATGGGAAATCATTTCGATGGATTTTATTGTTGGATTTCCACTGACAGCAAGGAGACATGATTTTATCTTTTTCGTCATTGACACTCTCACGAAGAGTGCACACTTTATTCCAGTTCATATGACGTATCAGGTGTAGGACATAACTAGATTTTCTGTTAGAGAGATTTTGATATTGCATGGTGTACCAAGGAAGATCATATATGATCGAGGATTAGTGTTCATTGGACAATTTTGGACTAGTTTCCAAGAGGCATTGGGAACACAACTGAATTTTAGCACAACATATCACCCCGAAACAGATGGACAAACTAAAAGAACGAATCATATTTTAGAGGATATGTTGCGAATGTATGAAATGGATTAACATAAACGTTGGGAATAATTCTTACCATTGGTAGAATCCGCGTACCACAACAATTACCAAAGTTCGATTAAGATGGCACCTTTTGAGTTTCTTTATGGAAGACCATGTCAGACACCTATGAGTTGGGATCGACTAGAGCATAGAGTCATAGTGGGACAAGAACTAATCCAATAAATGGAAGAGTAGATGTGAACTATAAGACAAAGAATTAAAGAGGTGTGTGATTGACAGAAGATTTATGCTAATGCGCATCACATTGACCGCAGCTATGAGGTTGGCGACAAAGTTTTCTTCTGGGTGAAACTGCATAAGAGTTCAATCAAGTTTGGTAAGGGTGCTAAACTATCTCCTAGGTTTGTGGGACATTTCAAGGTTGTATAAAGGAAAGTACCCATGACTTACCGAATGGCCTTTCCTGATTCTTTGAGGTGTATGCAAGATGCATTTCATGTATCTGTTTTGCAACATTATATTTCAGATCCATCACATGTTATTGAATTGAGTTATTTGCAGGTGTCGGATGAGGGTTATCTCATGGTGGAGCCAATCTTTGTACTGGACCATAGCACTCGACTTCTATGACATCGAATAGTCGATCAAGTCAAGGTCCAGTGGGAAAGTTATAGTCCACATTTTGTAGCATGGGAGGACGCATATGAGATGTGTCAACAGTTTCCTTATTTGTTTGATAGATTCGATATATAGATTAGTGTTAGATACATTTATTGATTTCATTATTAGATTGTACAAACTTTGGGATGAATTTTAAAACAAGAGGGAGTGTATGTAACATCTAGTTCCATTGATCACATTTTTATACTGACTTATTCTTTGAGGACACTTGCGAGCAAGTGATCCGATTATGGTACATTATGATTTATGCTTTGATTATGAGTTATGTTATGTTGAGTATTGAGATTTATATGTTATTTTATAGATGTATATATTGACAGGTATTATGATGAGTTTTCATGAGTGTGCAGGAAAAGTGACAGGTTGAGGATGTTGACGGTATCAACGAACTTCCTTGGACTCTAGATTGAGTCAAGGAGTGGACTCATATTTTGGTTTGAGTATTTGAGTATACGCATGAGTTATATGATTATTTCAATATGGATTTTATGTATATGGATTATTGACATTATCCTTTTCAGTGGATGCAGGCATGGTGATGTTGATTAATCCGGCTCACATACGGAGTAAAGGGGTCTTACATAGAAACCATACAAATTCTTGGGTATGTGTTATATTCTTTGCACTAGTAGAAGGACCTACATTGTGGCATGTGCGCAGGGGGGTTTGAGGGGGGGTGTGGGGGGGAGACATCCCCCCACGCAGGGGTTAGGTAGCAGCACCCCCAAGAATTTTTTTTTACCTCAGGAAACGTGTCACATTTTTGGGCAGTTTTTCGACACATGGTTTTTGTCGATGATTTTCTATTTCCGGTTAAGGAATTAGGGTTGTTGACTAATCTAGGTCATTGGGTTAGGGTTTTGGATTTCGTTGGCTCCTATATGTATATTGTATTGTAAACAATGTAACACTATGAATGAATATAGAATATGTTGGTTTTCTCGGTTTGGGTTTCTAGGGGAAAAATCTCTGTGTAATGTTTGTATTTTCCATTGTATCTTTTATGTTCTTTTACTGAAAATATGTTTGCAATAAATATTTTACAAGGTTAAAATCTATATTTGGTATCAAAGATTTGTTGGCTTCAGGGGGATGCCTTTCTGGTCAAGGGTTTGGCTCGGGATTGTGATAAGCCTTGTTACAGTGGGAGATATGTGGTATTGATTTTTCAGGTGAAAATAAATGGCAAGCAATTCAAAGATGGAGATTGAGAAGTTTAATGGGAAAATTTTTGAGATGTGGAAGCTCAAGATGGAAGATATGTTGGTGGAGAAAGATCAGTGGATCGTGGTAGATCCAGGTACTGCACCTATAGGAACTTCAACAGATGATTGGAAAAAGTTGGATCGGAAGGCAAAGAGCACAATCCGACTGTGTCTCTCAGATTTAGTATTACTGAATGTGTCAGAGGAAGCTACGGCCAAGGATTTATGGGATAAGTTGGGGAAGTTGTATCAGTCTAAGTCCCTAGTAAATAAACTATTCCTGAGAAAGAAATTGTATAACCTGAGGATTAGAGATGGAGAATTGGTGGCAAAGCATTTGAACGCCTTCAATACTGTTGTAAGTTGGTTAGTATCTGTTGAGATTAAAATTTTAGATGAAGATAAATGTATCAGTTTATTTTGTTCTTTACCAGACTCGTGGGATAGTCTGGTTGTGGCCATAGGTAGTAATACAACTTCCTTGAAGTTTGATGAAGTGATCTCATCCTTGTTGTTGGAGGAGACGAGATAGAAGAATATGGAAGGACAGAGCACAGATGCATTATTTACAAGAGGACCTTTCTAGGAATGAAATAGATATAAGTTCTCAAGTGGGAGATCTAAGTCTAAGGGTAAATCTAAATCTCTCAGAAAGTTTATAAAGGTATGTTGGAGATGTGGAAAAGAAGGGCACTACAAGAAGAAGTGTAGATCCAAAGTTGAGAAAAATAAGGGATCTGAAGAATCTCCTTCTATAGAAGAAAATACCTCCAAGGAAGAAGGAGGGGATATGTACTTGGATTCTTCAAGCACACATGAAGATCATGAGGAATGGTTGGTTGACTCAAGTGCATCCTTTCATATGACTCCCCACAGGGAGTGGTTCTGTGAATATGAAAGGTATGATGGAGGTAATGTTTTCTTAGGTGATGAATCAACAACCAGAATCATAGGTCGAGGAAATGTCAAGTTGAGGATCATACATGGAAGGATTAGAATACTTCCTAGTGTTCTGCACATGCCAGGTTTGGCTAGAAATTTGATTTTTGTAAGAAAAATGGATGATGTAGGGGTAAAAACAATATTTGAAAAGGAAACTTGCAGGTTGGTTTGAGGAGAAATGGTTTTGTTGAAGGGAGTTTGGTTTGGAACTCTGTATAAGATGCAAGAAAGAAATATTAGTAATGGGTGTAATAGTTCCATTGTTCCTGATATTGGAGTTGAATAAGAAAGAACTCCTACAATCTCTGGAGAAAAGGTTATGTTGTGACATCAAATACTGGGACATATCGGAGAGAAGGGTCTGTGAATACTATATGGTAAAGGTATGGTTGAAGGTATGTCTAAATACTCTCTGGATTTTGATTTATGTGAACATTGTGTATATGGGAAGCAGAATCGGGTAAGATTCCCTTCTGGTGCAGCGAGGGAAGAAGGAAATTTACAGCTAGTTCACAATGTTGTTTTTTGACCTGTATCGTTCCCATTATTGGGAAAAATTTTGTACTATGTCTCATTTATAGATGACTTCTCGAGGAATACTTGGATATATTTCCTCAAGAAGAAACCTGAATTCTTTGACAGGTTTAAAGAGTTTAAGGCTCTTGTTGAGAATCAAACAGAGAAAAGAATTAAGGTGTTGAGGACAGATAATGGCGGAGAGTTCTGCGGGAATGAATTTGAATAATTCTGTAAGAAGTGTGGTATAGAAAGGTAGAAGACTACTCCATATACACCTCATCATAATGGAGTTGCAGAAAGAATGAATAGGACAATGATGGAAAAATCAAGGTGCATGCTCAGTGGTGTCGGGTTAGGACAAGAATTATGGGCTGAGGTAGTGGGTACTGCATGTTACCTGGTCAAAAAATCACCCTTATCAACATTGGATGACAAGACTCCACAAGAGGTATGGACTGGTAAGAAACCTTCTCTCACACATCTCTAGGTATTTGGTTTTGATGCATATGTTCATGTTCCAAAGGAAAATAGGAGTAAGCTAGATAAGAAGGCTGAAAAGTGTATCTTTATTGGATATAAATATGGTCTCAAAGGTTATAATATTTGGAACCCAGAAACTAAGAAGGTAGTGTATAGCCAAGATGTGGTATTTAGAGAAATGAAGGATGTTGTTAAACAGGAAGTCCTACCAAGTAAGGAAGAACCAGAGAAAATAGAGTTTGATTTAAAGGATGATGAGTCAGACTCTATAGAAGAACAAGAATAAGAAGAAGAAGATCCTCATACTCCATTATTGAGGAGATTGGTTCGAGAAATAAGGCTATCGGAAAGGTATACTCCATCTGATTTCCGTTCAAATTTTTCTTTGTCTATTACTGATGATGATCCTAGAACTGTCAAGGAGGCAATGGATTCAGAGGATGGAAATCTCTAGAAAAGGGCCATGGACGAAGAAACGGCATATTTGGATAATAATGAGGCTTGGGATCTAGTGGAGTTGCCAACTGGAAGAAATCCCATTGGCAACAAATGGGTATTTAAAAAGAAGTTGAATGCAAAAGGAAAAGTGGAGAAATACAAAGCTCGGTTAGTAGCCAAGGGTTATTCCCAGGTTGAGAGAATTGATTTGGGTGAGATTTTTTCTCCCGTTGCCAAGTTAACCTCTATAAGATTTCTATTATCTCTTGTTGTTGCATTTGATTTTGAATTAGAACTGATGGATTTGAAGACAACATTTCTACATGGGGATATGGAAGAATAAATCTATATGAAACAACCAAAAGGTTATGTTGTGAAGGGAAATAAGGAGATGGTATGCAAGCTAAAAAAGTTGTTGTATGATTTAAAACAATCATTATTGGCATAGGGGCAGACCCGAGGTTCAACGCTACAACAACATACCAACAAAACCCTAACTACCATCCCTTTCGGCAACACCTGTGAAGCAGATGAAGTCTCACCTGAGGTAGAGGCAAGGGTGGTTGTAGGACTCAGATGTTTGCAACCTTAGTTGGGACATAGATCTGTGATTGTAACACCTTAACATAGCACTTAGTAATTACAGTTTGTTAATATTCGGCCTTAGTTCACAACGCAACTAAATCCTAACAAAAGATCATGGATGATTTTAGGGGCTAAATTTCGCTCATGGGCTAATTTTCCATGGTTTTTCCCCCAAAAATATTCGTTATTCTAAAAATGATTCGCCCAAATTTTAGAGGATAAAATTATTTTACCTTAAAATTCGCCAAAAGTTTATACAAACTACATAAAATCCTTAGAAATTCGAATATTTTTACAAAAATATCGCCAAACATTTATAGTTGTCATATGAAGGATTAGTAAGATTCACCAAGGTTTTAATAGTTTAAAATAAATTTCCATCCTTAAAATTATCCCTACAAAAGATCAGCACAGCATTCACACAAATCTAATGGATTCAAGCACTAAGCATACCAACAGAGATCAGATCTAGCATTCATTCACATTATTCAGCACTAAGCTATCATATCAGATTCATCTATCATCTAACAACGCACTATGCAGTGAATCACATAAACAAGAGAGAAATAATAAAGTACAAAGCATTCATAACACAGGATATACGTGGTTCACCCCCTCCCTGGGGCTACGTCCACCAAGTCTTCGTCTTCTTTATTATCTTCTTTCAATCTTCTTACATGCACAAAACCTCCAAATCAACTTCATAGAGGATAGGAGATCTGCGCACCTCGCCATATCCTCCTTCCCCAAGTAGATCTAGGCACAGATCCTTACACAGTGTTTTACAGTCGCTTGCAATTAGCCTTGCAAGTCTCACACAGTGTGCAAAAAGCCAAATCACACAGATCTACTTTTTCACTTAGCAACAATGGCTCACACTGACTAGTCACTACTTCTTACAACATCACCTAGACTTCTATTTATTCATTACAAAATAATCCTAAGCATGGGTAAACCCATGGGTCGACGTCCCCATACCCATTACATAAGCCCAAAACCCAAAAATCCCTAAACATTTTGAGATACCACGATCTCCACTTCGACTTGCACTCTGTCTTTGATAGCCTGTCGAAGTCCCAAAATTGTCAAAAATGAACAAGGGTCCTCAAAACTTGGTCAAGGGCCAACAGGCCCCCAACACTCACATGTGACTCATCTCGATTCACTCTAATCTAGGTAGCTCTGACTTAAAATCCTCGATCTTGGATCGAGCGGCTTCGACCTGTTGTTGTGCCACGACCTTCTATTCAGCGAACTCTTGGATTACTTCTTCATTGATGGGTCCCTCTAAGCGTTGTTCAACTGCAATGACAAATTTCTCTAGTTCTTCTCCTCGGCCTTCCATCTCTGTGAATATTTGGCAAGCTTCGTCCTGTATTGGTTGGAGCCTCTAAGTTACTTCCATGACTCTTCTTTGAATGGTGTGGACTTGCTATTGAGCAGTGAGTTGTTCTTGGGATCGCTTCATCCTCTCAATGGATGACAGGGGATTCAACTGCACCTGTATTGTTTCTGCTTGCTGCTTCGTCTCCTAGAGCTGTGACTCCAGTGCCTTCAATTCAAGATCCTCAGTGAGTCGCTCATAAGTTTGGGCACTGTGATCACTCAATAGTTTACATTCCATGGCGAGGCCCTTGATTCTTTCAATTGCACCTTGAGCAGTCACTTCTCTTTGATCTCGCACATCCTGCGGAGTACTGGGGATTGTTCTTAGCTCCAGATCTATGATTCTTTGTTGAAGTTGTTGGATGGTTTCTGTGAGTTGTGCTACTTGGTGTTCTACTGGTTCTTCCTCCTTTTGCTCCAATCTCATCACAAAGCGAAGTTATTTGTTGACTACTTCTTTTACTCCAACCTACTCTGCAAGCAGCTTTTCTTTCTCCTATTGGATCTACGCTCTCTCTTCTTCGAACTTCGCTTGAAGAGCATCCTTCTCCTGTTGCACAATCCTGTGTTGCTCTATAACTTCCTCATGTGCTTGTTTCAGGGCCACTGCGACCTAGTCTTTCTTAGCTTGTGCTCGATGAAGGCGGGCTTCAGTCACATCAGCCAGTCTGTGGAGTTGAGCAGGCTCATCTCCCAACTTTGTTTCCTTTCAGGGCGGGGGCACAGTGGACACTGTGCGGCTCGAGTAAAGGGATTGTTGTACACCTCTTAGTTCTGCTTCAATTCTATCCTACATGGCTTCTTGTTTTTCTTAATTTCTTTGCAAAATATCTTCTGAGGCATCTCCTACAGCTGAAATAATGAATTTGAAGTTGTCAACCGTGAGTACATTCTGCATCTTTGGTTTATTGGATTTGGACTTCTTCCGCGATGAAGGTTTCATGGGGGGAACCTTCCTTTTATTAGATGGATTGGTGTCATCAGGGAGGTTTTGTGGTGGTGTTACTTCGCCTTTCTTATCTTCTTCTTGTTATTTTTCCTCTTTGTTCACTTCATAATCACATCCTCCGCTAGGTGACTCGGATGCGGTCTCTTCTGATGTATTGTGTACTTCCTATACATCTTGCTTCTTTTTCTTCCTGTTGCTACTTAGGGCATCATACTCTTCGTGAGTACCCACCGGGTTTCCAATGAGGTCCGAGTCAGACAGCTCTGCGGGGTCACTAGGGATGAGGAGTCATGCAAGCCAGTCTTTTATGATTTCTTCCATGTCCTCTGTAGTGAGCTTGTAGTAGTATTGAAGTTCTTCTTTTCTTTCATCGACATGCGCAGTAATATAAATAAAATTCCTATCTGCACGAAACTTCATAAGAGGCTTGAACCTGTCCAGGGTGTTCGACATCATACTAGGGAAGGACTTAATAGCCCTCCTAAGCTACAAGTAGTAGGTATGAAATATTACGTTTGACTGCCACTACTTTCCCATATCGCTCAAATACCAGAGCATGGTGAACTTCACAGCGAGCGAATCGAATGGCTCGATCTCAAGGAAGGTCGCACCTTCCGGCATATCCGAAGCAGTAAACGCGATGAGGATTAGGAGCCAGCTAAAGTGAAACTCATAGCCCTGATCCTGAGCTTCACAGCAATCCAGTTCGAGCTGGTTAACTAGGTACTTTGCCCAGTTCATCTATAGGCCTTCCACGCATTTCCCAGTGAGGTCAAAGACAAACCCTGTAACCGGCGTGGGTATGTTCTTTCTTACTAGATTTCCTGCAATTAATTGGCATGCTAGGGGCACTACGCCATTCTGGATGGAGGATACATTGTAGCCTCCCGTCCCCTTCTCAACATCATCGTATTTTTATTTAATCGTTTGTGCCAAGGCGTGGTCTGCAACTTTTCCTAGGTAGAAGTCTTATGGGTCTGGTCCCTACATGCTTAGTCCAGTGATCCTATGGATTAGCTTCGGATCAACAGTGGTATGTCTGTCCAACCATAGATAGCCACCATGGAATCTTGACAGCAGGAGCTTAACACAGGCGTTAACCTCCTGGTGCCTTCCAAAATGTGGAATCTTCGTTACATTCAAAAGGGTGGACTGCGCAAGGTTCATGGTCCACGGCTAAGGGATGATTTTTGTCTTCTTTCCCTTCATCTTGGTCAGATATTTGTGAGGTGAGAGCATGCCATAGCTCTTACGATATCCCAGGTTATAGTCACTAATCTTCAAGGTTGGAATCCTCTCTAGTTGTGGTCTGACTTCGCGTATCCCCTTTGGGAGATACGCAGTGATGATGGTGTAGTCAAAGTCCCTCGGGACACTGTCGCGACTCACCACACAAGCCAGGGGTGGGATGTACTCGGGTAGGATGGACGGTAATAAATTCGCATCCGCCAAGTCATATCTATGCTTGGTTCTTTTCTCAGTCGCAGATCGGGATGGTCTGGATCCGCGAGCAATCAACGAGGAGGCTTGCACTCCTCTCGTCGATGAATCTTGTACGCCCATAGACATTATCTTTTCAGGCATGAGGTCAATCAGTATCTCCTTCACGGACTCTTCGACTGTGCTGAGTTCTTTGAACATACACGCTCGTGGCTGATTATCTCGGGTTGAAGAGAAACTACTCAATGCAACGGGATGGATGGTGATAGCTCGATGATCACTGCGTGAAATCAACTAAACTGTGAGCTCGAATAATCACGGGTGGCAAAAGTGTTCTCGGTGCAAGGCTCGATGAAGTAAGTAGACAATTAGGTAACAGATCTTTCCAATAGGCAAGAAGCCTTCATCAATGCAGTTTTGTCCATTATGGCGCGGTCCCAATGGTCTGATGGCGAAATTTCTGGCCATAACTATTGTTCTAACCATTCGGGTCATCAGGATAATGGTTATAATTCCTCCAACGGTCATATTGCTTCGCCATGGTGAAGTGGCATGCTGTGTTGTACTGGTATCCCAACGAAGTTCAGATTCTGGAATCCTTCCTTCTATGCAGTTCCTTCTGGAACCTTCTATAACTTTTTTGTATTTGTTTTTTTCTTATTGATCTTTCTAGCCTTCTTCCCGGTGATCTTTGTCTCGATATTCCTCTTTCCATTCTAATTCTGATCTTCTCTGGGCATAGTAACTTTGCATTATTGATGGTCTTTACTAGGGTTCAAGGTTAATACTTCTTCTCTGTTTGGTGTAGGTGCTCTACTCTTCTGTACAGATAGGTGTCTCAAATCCTCGTGTGTCCTTTCAACTTCGACATCCAAGTTTCTAGTTCTGAATAACTTCGACATGTTCTCCTGTTCTTCAATCAACTGTGCGATCCTCCTAGTCATGAAATATTTTAATTCTTGCTTCTTCTGCTCTAAGACTTCCTCTTCTTTTCTTCTGGCTTGATCCTTTTCAATCCAAGGTTTTCCTAGTAACATAGAAAATGGGGCATTGTTCTCAATAAATTTAACAACCTCAAAATCTTCTTCTGTCGAGGTTCCATGAGCACTCATAGATATCTAGGTAATTCTTCCACATAGGGTTATCAGCTTTCCTCTAAATAATCCTATTCCTCCCAATGAAGGAATCATAACAAGTTTCCTAAAATTTCCCAAGTTCTTTCTGTCATGATATTCACCTGTGTTTCCTCATCCAAAACGCAGTCAATGTCGGAGTCTCCTATTCTTGTTTCTATGCATTCTTTTTCTTTGAAGATCTATGGTAAGTTGATGTTTCTGTGATCATTCAGGGTTTCTTTCATTCGCAATAGTATAGTTTATGATTCTTTTTGGGGTTCTACCATGATCTTAGTTTCCTGACCTTCCTTAGGGTTTTCTTGTCTCATATTCATTCTCTCAACCTTAGCAATCATTTTAGGGCAATCCAGAACTTCATGATCCATATATTTACAACAAAGACAATTGGGTCTTCTACCAGGGCATTCCTTAGCAAGATGTCCCAATCTTCTGCAACTGTAACAAAGATTCAATCTTATCTTTCTCTTAAATGATCCCCATCATTTCTTGTATTGCGCACTAGGATCATGGTAGTTAACCTACAAAAAATTCTTTCTAGGATCCTGCATCCATTTGTTAGTCCAAACATTATTTCTATGCATAGGAATAACATATCTTTCACTATTCTTATCAGATCTACTCATATCAAATCTACTCATATCAAATCTTATTTCTTCTAGTCGTGCCCTAGTTTTCAGGCTAGGACAAAATTTATCAAACATACCTAGATCCATATTTTTGAAACAAGA
Source organism: Picea engelmannii (assembly GCA_009831015.1). Classification (NCBI taxonomy): domain Eukaryota; kingdom Viridiplantae; phylum Streptophyta; class Pinopsida; order Pinales; family Pinaceae; genus Picea; species Picea engelmannii. Next base: position 498,102 of record ML781259.1, read on the forward strand.
ATTTCTACTTATCTTACCTTTTCAATCAAAATTTCTCACTATTCTTACCTTTCTCAGAGCACAAAGCTTCAAGATCTTACCTTTTTTCTTCAGATCAGACTTCTCTTCTTAGCATAGAGTTTCACAATCCAAGTAGAGTAATGTGCACCAGGGCAACAGATCTATGCACAGATCTTTCACAGTTTCAGGTCATATTTTCCCACAAAGCTTCTTCTCCCTTAGTTCCCAATAATCACAGTTTCAGGTTAGATCTTCGCACAGAGCTTATTCTTCCTCAATTCCCAGCAATCACAGTTTCAGGTCCCGACAACGGAAGCATTTTTTGGCACAGGGGCAGACCCGGGGTTCAATGCTACAACAACGTATCGACAAAACCCTAACTAGCATCCCTTTCGGCAACACCTGCGAAGCAGATGAAGTCTCACCTGAGGTAGAGGAAAGGGTGGTTGGAGGACTCAGATGTCTGCAACCTTAGCTGGGACATAGATCTGCGATTGTAACACCTTAACAGAGCACTTAGTAATTACAGTTCGTTAATATTCAAACTTAGTTCACAGCGCAGCTAAACCCTAACAATAGATCAACGCAACATTCACACAGATCCAATGGATTCAAGCACTAAGCATACCAACAGAGATAAGATCTAGCATTCATTCACATTATTCAACACTAAGCTATCATATCAGATTCATCTATCATCTAACAATGCACTAAACAGTGAATCACATAAACAAGAGAGCAATCATAAAGTACAAAGCATTCATAACACATGATATACGTGGTTCACCCCCTCCCTGGGGCTATGTACACAACCTCTTCGTCTTCTTTATTAGCTTCTTTCAATCTTCTTACATGCACAAAGCCTCCAAATCAACTCTGCAGAGGATAGGAGATCTACGCACCTCGCCAGATCCTCCTTCCCCGAGTAGATCTAGGCACATAGCCTTACACAGTATTTTACAGTCGCTTGCACTTAACCTTGCAAGTCTCACACAGTGTGCACAAAGCCAAATCACATAGATCTACTTTTGCACTTAGAAACAATGGCTCACACTGACTAGTCACTACTTCTTACAACATCGCCTAGACTTCTATTTATTCATTACAAAATAGGCCTAAGCATTGGTAAACCCATGGGTCGACATCCTCATATCCATTACATAAGCCCAAAACCCAAAAATCCCTAAAAAGGGGCCTAGATCCCGTGATCTCTGCTTTGACTTGCGCTCTGCCTTCGACAGCCTGTCAAAGTCCCAAAATGGTAAAAAATTACCAAGGGTCCTCAAAACTTGGTCAAGGGCCAACAATCACCAAGGACGTGGTATCAAAAATTTGATACTTATATGCTGGAACTTGGCTTCACAAGAAGCAAAGAGGATCATTGTGTGTATTTTAAATTAATTGGTGATCATTTGATTTATTTGGTCTTGTATGTGGATGACATGTTGTTGATAGGAAACAACAAGGAGATTATCCAAGATGTGAAATCTTAATTTTTCTCTAAATTTGACATGAAGGATCTCGGTGCTTCAAATTTCATTTTGGGCATGGAAATTAAAAGGGATCGGAAAAAGAGGAAACTCTGGTTAAATTAGAGAAAATATGTTGAGACAATATTGGAGAGGTTTAATATGCAGGAATGTAAACCGATCAAGGTTCTTATTCCTATTGGTGTAAAGTTATTTGCGGATTAGTATCCCAAGACATAGGAAGAGGAGGAGGGCATGTCTCGTGTTCCATATGCGAGTGCAGTTGGGAATTTGATGTATGCAATGGTCTGTACTAAACTGGACATTGCACATGCAGTGGGAGTTTTGAGCAGGTATATGTCAAAACTAGGGAAGGAGCATTGGACAACAATAAAAAGGGTTTTCAGGTATTTGCGTGGCACTGCTAGCTATGGATTGTGCTACCAAGGAAGACCAGGATTGGACAGAGTGGTGGATATACATGGCTTTGTGGATGCAGACTGGGCTAGAGATATGGATCGTAGGAGATCTACAAGTGGGTATGTGTTTAACCTGTTTGGAGGAGCAATAAGTTGGATGAACAAAAGACAGGTTGTAGTGGCACTTTCAACTACAGAAGTTGAATACATGGCAGCCACTCATGCATGTAAGGAAGCAGTATGGTTACAAAAATTGTGTTTAGGTATTGGGTTGGTACAACAAGCTGTAAGGATAGATTGTGATAGTCAAAGTGCAATTTTTCTAGCGAAGAACTTGGCTTATCATTCAAAGACAAACCATATTTATATTCAATATCACTTTGTGAGAGACATGGTTGAAGAAAAGAAAGTATTGTTGATGAAGGTGGAGACTTTGAAGAATGTTGCAGATTCATTAACAAAATATGTGAGCACTGAGAAGTTCTCTTGGTGTAGAGGATCCATGGGCATTGCTGCCCTGGATTTTTTATTATGTAACCCTGTAACCCCATGCATGCAAAGAAAACAACAAGTGGGAGAATGTTGGGTATGTGTTATATTCTTTGCACAAGTAGAAGTGTCTACGTTGTGTCAGGCATGCATGGGGGGTTTGAGGGGTGCAGGGGGCGATAGCCCCTCGCGCGGGGGTTTGGGGGCAGGGCCCCAAAGAATTTTTTTTGCCTCGGGAAATGTGTCGCATTTCAAGGCAGTTTTTCGGCACATGGATTTTGTCGATGGTTTTCTATTTCTAGTTAAGGAATTAGGGTTGTTGACTAATCCAGGTCATTGTGTTAGGGTTTTGGATGTCGCTGGCTCCTATATGTATATTTTATTGTGAACAATGTAACACTATGAATGAATATAGAATATGTTGGTTTTCCCAGTTTGGGTTTCCAGGGGAAAAATCTCTGTGTAATGTTTGTATTTTCCATTGTATATTTTTTGTTCTTTTACTGAAAATATGTTTGCAGTAAATATTG
>ML781259.1:506288-521302 GCA_009831015.1 Picea engelmannii
TAAAATATACTGAAAAAAATAAGAACATTTTGAAAAAAGTTTAAGAAAAAAAATTAAATTAAAAATTAAAAAAGAAGACATATGTGTTTTCTTTTATTTATGGTTTTTTTTTTAATTTAAATTTTATATTTTTAATAATATTTTTAAAATGTTATAAAATTATTTAAAATAAATTAAAAATTAAAAATGTTAGAGAAGGAAGAAAGACGAGTGGGGTTTCTTTTTTATTAAAACTTTTTCTAACCTTTACTTTAATTTTTTTAAATAATATTCTTAAAATATTATAAAAATTAAATTTAAATAAAAAAAAAATTAATATTTTAATTTTTTTAATAAAAAAATTATTTAAATAAAAAATAAAAATAAATAAACAAAACAAAAATATAAACATATTTTACGTACACATTGCAATTCGAATAGTTGGCTTCCGTAAGTAATGCCCTTCTTGGTGGGTAAAACCCTCGTCCCTAAAACTCTTATTTTGCATTTAAGTTTTAAGTTTGTATTTTTAAAAGATTATTATTTTTTTAAATGGTAGAAAGAGACTTGAATTTTATTTTAAATAAAAAAAATTATTTAAAATAAAATTGGTTAAATTTTTGTTTAAAAACCATAACAAATTTTTATTTTTTTAATTAGAAATGTTTAATTTTCAAAATGAAAATATTTCTTACATTTAAATTTTGTAATATATTTAATATTCATGTATTAATTTTTTGAAATCTTAATTTTTATATATTTTAGTTTTTCATAAAGTAAAATCTTTAATAATCATTATAATTTTAGGTTTAATTCATCTTCATATATGTCAAGTCTCCTAGTCGAATCTTGTGATTGTGCACTTTTTGAGGGCATGTGATACATTAACGGTTCTTTTTTGGGTACTTGGCAACATCAAGTACACTTTGTCTGGACTATGCCTCTTCACCTAGAGCATATCCATACTCTGTTCTAGGCTACCAACGAGTCACACTCCCACTTTAGTGCAAACTCTTGTATATTTAGACAATTGTTGATTGTTTAACACTGAGTCATATATAAGCATACATCCATGAACATGAGAAACCAAGAGAACAACAGAACAAACGAAAGACTTACACAGAAATAGTGCAAGCAGCACGAACCGTGCCTAACACCAGGCTAAGTCATTGTTATTGCAAAGCAGTTACAATATGAGCACTACTGACTCAGTTTACAATTGGGCGGAGTCGAACGACTCGCCTCACCACACCAAGACACTCATACATAGATTTATCACCAAGACTCTTTGTCACAACTGTCTCTGCAACCTCCTGAGGTGAATATCAGACGTGCCATCAATCGTAGACTTGTTGTCCCTTCATTTATGTAGACTTCACAAATTTCAGTTCTACCTCACACATGCCTCCAACAGACTTATGTTTCCATACTTCCCCAAAATCATCCCAAGAGAAGATCGATCCATCTCCGCCACAAAATCTCCTCAAGGAAACACAATTCCTCCCATGTGGAGTGACTTGGCTCCTTGAGGGAGCTTGCTCCTCTTCGTCTCAGCCTGCCTCAGAACCCAGAGATATATTTCTCTCTTCTAAGATTCCCTCTTGGTTGTGTGCCCTTGTGCCTTTGTAGGCACCAATCCATGCCAAGAATTATGTCTCTATGCCCATGGGTGAGCCAACCCATTGGTTCACTAAGTCACACCCCTTCACAAAGTTGGGTTGAATCCTCATGTGGGCGCATTCGGGCAGCTTGCCCAACCAATCCACCCAACACCTTGTTTCGTCGTCTGACCATCACACCGAACTTTTGGCCGACACCCCCATCCGTCCAACTGACTCATCGTCTAGGTGAGCGTGGTGCTTATCCAAGCCGATCCAACTTGTTTAGGAACACCCTCCTCATTCCTTAGTCAATTCGTCTGTTTGGTGGAGTGCCTAAGTCTTTCCCTCAACCCTTCATCAAACCATCCATTGTATGAATTTTGTCGCAAGGAATCTTGGGTGGAGTCGCCCCTTGGCACGTCGCTCACCCAAGGAACCCTAACTCTCCCCATATATAAAGACTTTGTTTCTTCAAATGCACTGATCATCCTGCCTGCCTAATTTTCCTTCGTTTCGGTCTATGGTGGAAGTGCATGCGCTCGAGCTTGGAACCCCAGGCCTTACATCCTCCCCCACTCCAAGTTGTTTCCACCCTCGAAAAAATCACAAAAATCGGTTGTCTCCAAGCCTCTTCCCTAACTCATGCCTCCATTCATAGCTAAGTCTATTGGAAACCCCAAATTCTATCAAAGTAGAAACCCCAAGTTTCCCTGCGAAGTGGAAACCCAAAGTTTCCAATGCACACTGGAATCATCTACAATCTATGCAACCAACCACACTACTCTATGCCCAATTTTGTGTGCGGCCTAATTGTTCGCTATGATGGAAAGGTGTCTCCTCCCCAACTCTGTCTACAATGTCTAAGTTGTCACTATCCCATTACAATGATCACTCTCCCTTTTGCTGCGATGATCACTCTCCCTTTTGTTGTGGCTATTGCGATTGCCTCAACTACTGCTACAACATCAACTAAAACTTCTAAAATGTCTAAGTGTTGAACTCATGTGAACTTGTTGTTGCATCCATACTACAACCAACTCTGCCATGTCTCTGCACACTAATATCCCTCGTGCCTTGGACTGATTGGGTAGCTAGTCCAATCGTCGTGCCCAACTCATGAGATTGTACTTCCTCATGCCTGAACTTAGTATTTTATGTTGCATCTCTTTTAGTCTGTCCAACTCATAAGACTAAGGCAAGTGTCCACCCTTTCCTTGCTGCCATCGTCTGGTCTTTGTTAAAGAGATCCTCCACAATGTCTAAGTGTTTCACTTTGAACCTACTAGTTTGTTCGTACTCAACTTCCTTCTGCAATTTGGTCCATCCGCATAACAATCTCATACCAAGGCAAGGTCGCGTGTAATATTATAGATATAAAAAGTATGCATAACAAAAATAAATAGCTAGAAATGGAAGATGAACAACAATATAACCAAAACACCACCACGATAATACCAAAATGACAAAAAAATAACACTTTGATTACCGAGAGCAATGTTCACTTGCCTCTTCGAGGGGGCAACCTCCAACAAAGAAGAGCTATATTACAATAATATACAAGACAAAAGTTCTCATACCCTCGACTCCTATTTATAATAAATATGTCTATCAAAAGAACCATCTAGAGGAAGATCCTTCTAGAAGCAGAAGTTCTATTAGGTCTTCTTACATTGGACTTATTCTTCCTTATTGCTAGGCCTTATTAATATTGACCTTTATTACATGGAAATATATTATGTTGTAAATGGGTGTTGAAGAACACAAAAATGAGCATACTTGGAAAGACGATCAACTACCACCATGATGACTAATTTATTGCCCGATTTAGGTAAGCCTACAATCAAATCCATAGAGATATCCCACCAAATGGCAGGTGGAATTGGAAGTGGTTGTAGTGTTCCAGGAGATTTGACAGTTTCACCCTTGTTGCATTGACACACATCACATTCAACCACAAAATTACCAATGTCATGTTTCATACTCTCCCAAGAAAAAAAACGTTTGACCCAGTCATAGGTTTTGGTAAACCCAGAGTGCTCATTTGTGGGTGGAGCATGAAGCTCAGAAAGTACCGCAGATTTAAGTTTTGATTGTTTAATTAAATACAAATGGCCTTTGAATCGAAGCTCATCATTAAGCCAAGAGTACCCTGGGGAAACTGGAGAATTGGACTGCAATTTTTGTATCAAATGCGAACTTTTGGGATCGTGTAGCCATTCCTAGCGAACAACTTGGAGCTAATCTGGTACAATGAAAGAGAGAGAAAAAAGAGACCCTTCATCTTCATATTTTATGGAAAGTGCATCAACAACCACATTGTCTTTGCCTTTTTTTGTAAATGATCTCATAATCATATCCAAAGAGCTTAGTCACCCATTTCTGTTGCTCGGGGGAGGAAAGACGTTGTTCCAGAAAATAATTGAGGCTTTGATGATCCGTCTTAATTTGGAAGTGTTCCCCCAATAGATAAGTTCGCCAAAGATCCGCAGCATGCAGAATAGCCAACATTTCCTTTTCATAGATTGATTTTCCCAAATTTCTCTCGGACAGTTGTTTCCTGGTAAAGGCCAAAGGTCAGCCCTATTTCATAAGGACAATGCCAATTCCTTTCCCAGAAGAATCACATTACATGACAAAGGTATTTGTGAAATCAGGAAGGGCTAAGACTAGAGTGGTGCACATGGCCATCTTCAAGGTTTGAAAAGCCTGAGCCGTTGTTGGATTCCAAGTGAAAGAATTATTTTTAAGGAGTGGAGTGAGAGGTGCTAAAATATTTCCATAATTCTTAACAAACTTGTGATAATAACCTGTTTATCCCAGAAATCCCCACAATCTTTTGAGAGTCTTTGGGTGAGTCCAATATTGCACAGCTTCAATCTTTTTAGGATCCACCCCGATGCCATCCTTGCCAACAAGATGACCCAAGTACTCTACTTCTGAGGCACCAAAATCACATTTAGATTGTTTGAGGAAAAGTTGGTGCTGAGAGAGTAGATGGAGAACTCAATCCACATGAGCAAGATTGTCTGTCTAGGTTTTGATGTAGATGAGGATATCATCAAAGAAAACTAACACAAAATGACGGAGAAAAGGATGGAAGACATGATTCATGAGGCTTTGGAAAGTGGAGGGAGCATTACACAAGCCAAAGGGCATGACCAAAAAATCATAGTGGCCCTCATGAGTTCTAAAGGAAGTATTAGGAATGTATGCCTCTTTCATACGGATCTGGTGGTAGCCCGAACAAAGATCAATTTTAGTAAAGAACTGGGCCCCACTCAATTCATCCAATAGGTCATCAATGACAGGAATGGGAAATTTCTCTTTAATGGTGAGTTTGTTGAGGGCACGGAAGTCAGGACACATGTGCCAAGAACCTTATTTCTTAAGGATCATGACCACATGAGAAGAGTAGGGGCTCATACTAGAGCGGATAACACCTGCGTTGAGCAGTTCTTGAACCGTTTTCTCAATTTAATTTTTTTGGGAAAAGGGGTGACAATAGGGACGGATATTGGGAGGAAGTATTTTTGGGACAAGGGGAATGGAATGATCATGAACACCACAGGAAGGAGGGAGTCATGGGGGAGTTGAAAAAACCACTTGATGTTTAGAGAGGATGGATTCGAGGTCCTGCGGTATAGAGGGTGTCTTAGTGGCTTGTATGGCATGGAGTTGGGCAATAATTCTAGAATGACCTTTTTTGAGCGGCTTTTCCATGCGATGGGAACTAATGATCTCCAAGGAATCGACGATGATTCCTTGGAACTTATATTGTTGGCCCTCCTGTTCGAATTGCATGGTTAATTCCTTAAAATCCATGAGAATGGGATCCAAATTCCTTAGCCATTCCACACCCAACACAATGTCACAACCGCCCATGTCGATAGCAAACATATGAGATTTCAGATGGTAGTCACCAATTTGGAGACGCACATTTTCACAACGCCCTCCACATTTCATGGGCCCACCATTGGCAATCGTGATTTGGAAATGATTGACTGCACAGATATAACAATTAGTTTCTTGGGAAATGTAGCTATGAATAAAATTATGGGTGCTTCCACTATCAACAAGAATATGACCTTTCTATGCTTGATGTAACCAATTATCTTGAAGGTTTGGGGAGCAGAGAAGCCAGTGAGAGCATTTAGGGAAATGACCGGTTCTACTTCAGGAGGGTCTGAGGGAGGGGTTATGTCAATGGGTTCAGGTGACACAGACACAAGGGGAGCCTCAACACCTCTTATGAAACATCCTCCGAGATGGCCATAAAAAGATTTTGTTCCTTATACTTGTGTCCCGGAAAATATTTTTCATCACAATTATAACAAAGGCCTTTGAGTTGGTGTTCAACCATTTCAGCCCTAGTCAATTTCTGGATCTTTAGTGGAGTAGAAGGAGGAGTGGGAGTTACTGGTTTAGTGTGAGGAATAAAGGAGGGTTTGCGGTTTTGAGAAGACACAACCTTTTGTGCTTCCTTAGCTCTTTTATTAGTGTCCACCCAAATCTGAGGCTGAGCCATGAGGACATGAGAACGAATCTCATCCTTGACGCCACTGATAAAACACTCTTAGAAAAAAAGCATGAGACATGCCCTCTGTACGAAAATCTAGTCGCTCAAAAGAAGCTATAAAGTCTTCCACTGTGAGAGATTGTTTCAACTTTGTCAAACAACCTAAATGGTTGGTGTCAGTGTCAAAGCGTTCATAAAGCTCTCCCACAAAGTGTGTCCAAGCCACATATCCTTTGCGGGCATTTTTTCTCCATTGCCAATGTTCTTGATCTAGATGGAGAGCACCATACCGGAGTTTGGCCAACTCATCTGTAATGCCATATAAAGAGAAATAATGTTCCATTTGAGTTACCCATCCAGTGGGATGTGATCCATAAAATTTGGTCACATCCACATGTGGAAGGCGTAGGTCATGCTGAAAGTGATGGGGCTGAAAATTCTGGGAATGGGAGGAAGTTTCACCTTCGGTATGCAAAGGTGGGTCAGATAAGGGGAGATTTGCAGGGATATGCATCTTGGCATAGATCGTCATAGAGATAGATTCAAGATGGGTAGTAATGTCTTGTTTGAGCTCTTGTTTGACTTCCTCGATTGAGGCAGCGACTGAAGCCATGATGGAGGAGTGCATTTTTTGATTGATGGAGAGAATATTGGCACTGAGTTTTCGCACTTCTTGTTGGGTTTCTGTGAAATTAGAGTGAAAGGTATTGAAGCGAGATTCCAGGTCTTGGCTATGGGTATGGGCCATGATGACGAGGGAACATGAAAAGGGGTGGGTGGGACCACACAAAAAATGGGTTATGGGTGAAGTGTATCACAACGATCAGGGCGATGATTTGAATCCAATGGGGTAAATCCCAAATAAGGGTGTTGGAAGGGGGTTGGGTTCACAAAAAAAAATTGATGAAAAAGGATAGGTATGACTGCGATCAGGGCGAAGAGAGAAATCCAATGAAATAGGTATCAAATAATGGTGCCAAAAGGATCCATACTTTTCTTTTTCTTTTTACTTCTGTGGAGTTATACTTCGATCTGAAGAATACTGCAATGATGAAATGTCCAAATGCTTAACAGGAAGAAATGTGTAGTAATTTCACAACTCGAATGCAGGATACACAATTGCACCACAATAGATCTTGTTTGTTCTGTTTTCGTTTCCGTCCCAAGGGTTAGGTATTCAAGGGTTGTACAGACAAGGGTTTTCCATGTGCTATAGCTCTCTGATATACATGTGGGGTCCAACAGTGGTATTCGACCCAATATCTCAGGGCACCAACTAAGGAGGCTAGACCATACCCTTAGTTGTACTACCTAACTACCTAGGTACTAGAGAGTATCTTCCCAAGTGTTTTTCTCGGTGGCACTATAGAAGTCAAGTGACCGATCAGTTTATCTATGGAGGGCTTCAGGAGATCTAGGCCGATCCGTATATAGGTGTTTTCTAATGCACTACCACTCGAAGGGGTACCGACATGGGTTACAAGGGTGGCCAACAAATGTGAGCTTAAGTACCACTTGTATTTCCTACGTGTATGAATCCTCGACCGTGAGTTTATGCGGGTAATGACAGATCTTTGTAGATTAAAGAAGTCAGAATACGTCTCTACCCTAAAAAAATTTAACCCACAATTTTTTGTCGAGGAAGGTGCTATGATACCACTTGTAATATTCTAGATATAAAAAGTATGCAGAACAAAAATAAATAGCTAGAAATGGAATATGAACAACAACATAACCAGAACAACACTACGATAGTACCAAAATGATAACAAAATAACACCAGAAATAACACTTTGATTACCGAGAGCAATGTTCACTTGCCTCTTCGAGGGGGAAACCTCCAGCAGAGCAGAGCTCTATTACAATAATATCCAAGACAAAAGTTCTCATACCCTCAACTCCTATTTATACTAAATATGTCTATCAAAAGAACCATCTAGAGGAAGATCCTTCTAGAAGCAGAAGATTCTATTAGGTCTTCTTACATTGGACTTATTCGTCCTTATTGCTAGGCCTTATTAATATTGACCTTTATTACATGGAAATATATTATTCTACCTACATGAGGGGTCAGGTCCCTAACATCACCCCTCACCTTGTTGCACTATGAAGTCACCCCAAAACAAATTCATCTGCGGCAACTTAACTCCATTTTCCACCTCATGACACAATTATCCAATCTTTGCACCAAGAACTACACATCCAGACTACATTTTCCCCACTACTTCATCACCCGACCATGTTGTTGCATCTATCTCTCTATGCCTTGGAATGGTTAGGCTTCACCCTCAACTATGCTACCCGAAAGAAAGAGAAACACCCATACCCAATTAATATTTTCATGTCATAAGTTGCTTATCTGCACAATCATCCAAAACAAGGCAAGTCCTCAACTCACCTCCTTTCGTCAAGTCACTGTTGATATTATGGTAGTTGCGGGAGGTATTTAAATCCATGTGTAAACCTGACGAGAATAGAATATTCTAGGAAGCAAGAAGAAACCCTAATTAGTTGGCTAATAAACCTAGAAGACAAGTCAGTTCAAGAGGATAATTTGTATTAGTTTATTAGCCTCCAAGAGAAGAAGTCGGCTAAAGGAAAGTAGGTTATTATATACTAAGTAAATAGGCACCCAGAATGAGAAGTCGGCCCAAGCATTTTTCTAGTTTTAGTATAAATACATGAGACTAGTCTCCATTCTAGCAGGCATTCTCAGAACTACAGAAGCAACACTTGTGTTCACTGCAGTTGGCCAGTTTGTGCGCAAGTTTGGAGGAGAGTTGTCGTTGCAGCTAGCAGATTTCAGTTTTGGCCTGGACTCTCTCTTGGTTATGGTTTGGACTCTTTGATCATCTCTTGTTACTCTTGTTTGGTGCACTATCCTTGGAGAGAGGTGTGCTATCTTATTTGGCTATCTAGCCTAGGGTTTGCTTCCGGAATGATTCTATGTCAAGTTTAAGGTGCTCGGGGGTGGCTTCGGCCTATGGTTGGGTGACAATAGTGATATTGTCTATGGTTAAACGAGCACATCCATTATATTCTAACAGGTTATGGGCCCACACCTCATTCATTCAGTCTAACCACTAGAAGGGAGCATAGCCATAAGGATACTAAGCTCGTTGAAGAATTGCCACTAGGGTTTCTAGCAAGAGGAGTTACCAAAGCACTTCCTCTAGGGTTACTAGTAGGTGCAGTTGCAGAAACCCTAATCCTCTTGTTGAGGCACCTTAAGTGAAGGGATTGACCTAATTTCCGGATAGACTAGTGCGCCCTAGCCTAGCACATCTCCTGGTACTCTCATCAAGCTAAGACGTTAAGGTTGAGTTTTTGGTCAAATATAGGGTTGACCAAATCAAAGGAAACCATGACTTACTCTATGAAGTCAGAAAACAAGTTAGATGGGGCTTCTAACTTCAGAGCATGGAAGACAAGGATTGATCTCATCCTTGCCAAGAATAAAGTGTTGGATATCATGAAAGGAAAGATTGTGGAACCAGAGTTTGAAGAAGGAAAAGAAAAGGAACCGCAAAACGTTGCAGTTATGGAGAAGTTCAAATATAATGACATCAATGCCATGAGTATCATAATGGATTCTATAAAATACCACCTGATACCTTACATCTCCCATCTTGATTCGTCTAAGAAGATGTATGATGCCCTAACAAACCTCTTCTCAGTCAGAAACATTGAACAAGTAATGAGTCTGAAGAATGAGCTCCATGATATGAATATGAATGATGATGACAACATAACATCATACTTTGTGAGAATACCTCAGTTAAGAGATCAACTACAAGCTATTGAAGATATCATTTCAGAGAAGGAATTGGTAAACATAGTACTCAATGGTCTTCCCAAGACATGGGATGCATTTGCCACAAGAATGAACACAAGGAAGGAGTATCCTACATTTGAAGAACTTTGGACTTGTTTTGCACAAGAAGAATCAAGGATCAATGCAAAAGAGAAACCCCAAAAGAAGTACGATGATCAAGCCTTCACAACAAGGTTCAAGGATTTCAGGAATAAAAAGAAGTTTGGCTCCAAGAAGAAACCAAATCAAGAGAAAGATATGTCAAGAATACAATGCTTCAATTTTCGAAAGTATGGTCACTACAAGAATCATTGTCCCAAGTTAAAGAAAAGGAAGGAATCACAAGAAGCATCAGTTGTCGAAGAAAGGGAACTCTCAAAGAAAGCCAAGCAGGACAAAACAAACTTCTTCTTCTAATACAAGGTAACAATACTCTTCATAGTTCTTGTACATACCATGTTTTCTGTACATATATTGCACATCTATTTCTTAGAAGATAATATGTTCCAAGAGAAACTATACCTATGGAAGAACAACAAGATAAGGATTGCTATCACTATGACTACAAGTCAGACAATACACATGAAAGGATGAAGTACATCAACAACCCCTAGTAACAATTCATGTGGAAGTTATTACATAAGTAACATATGCAAGATAAGCCGAAATCATAATCAATCTTGAAGAAACCTAGAAGAAATAAAGACAAAAAGAAGTCAGCAATCAAGAGGAAACTGGAAAAATATTCGTGACACTTTACAAAAGGCAATAAGGATGCAGACAGAAGCGTGGACTCTCCTAGATGGAGGGATCCGATTATATATTTCCAAAAGAAGAGAATGCATTCATACATGAAGCAAGGATCAGGAGGGAGATAATACTATGATCCATTGAATATGATGGAGTATATATCCATTGTAGCAGCCATGAAAAAGCAGTACGTGTTCAGTTTGACTTTAGAAGAAGCCTTCTTCGAAAAGAAGCCTTAAAGTATCCATGGTTGTCCATCCACATCCATGATCCTATGATAAAAGAAAGAAGTGGAATCTTCAGGGCATGGAATCTATAGAAAACTCCATGGAACCAAGAGCTAAAGAGAAACATGAGGAAGAACATGAACATTCCAAGAAGCAAAGAAAATCCAGAACAACCAATCATTGTATCAAGAATCACAAGACTACCAGCCTGATATAAACTCACTAAAAGAAATCAAGTAGAGGAACTGAAAGTTGTGATGAAGAACAGTGTATGGAAGACTTATGAATGAAATCATTGTGAGATCCAGAACTAAAGGTTCTCCCAGATGGAGGGAGAAGACTATGATGATTGTTTGTTCCAGTAAACCTGACATAACTTTACATGAGCCATTATATCGTTCGTAATATCCATGGTTTGGAGTTTACATCAGATGAATGAAAAGACTATTCTCCAGAATAATTGAACAAATAACGTATGTAGAACAACCTCAAGGCTTTGAGGTATACCAGGAAGAGACTCTTGTATGCATATGGAAGAAGGTTTTTGTATGGATTCAAACAACTTGGTGCAGAGCCTCCAATGCACAACAAAAGCGTGGTGAAAAACCTTCTATAACAAAGATACTATATCAGAATGGTTACTCAGAACTCAAGGATGATGTATTGCCAATCCATGACAAAGCTCTCATGATGACAGAAGAAGTACCACTTGGATATGTTCCAAGTTTGACCCTTGCCACGATGTTATGAGCTAGCAGGAAACAAAAGAGTTGAATTCAACTATGATGATCATAGCTATATGAAGCCTTCAAAAAACTAGTGTTCCAGAAAGACCGAAGTGCATTGAGATCAAGCATTACATTCTCCGTGATGAAGTCCAAAAAGGAGAAGTGGTTCTCCAATATATATCTCCAAAGATGAGCAGATAAGCAGACATTTTGGTAAAGCCTTTGTTCAAGATGAAAGAGTTTGTGTACTCAATCTGGATCTCGTGGAGACGACTTCCTTATTGACAAAGGAAGAGATGAATCCCAGGTTGGGAGGGAGAACTAATGTGTTATTGATTTATGGACAATCATTTTTCAGTTCGAAAAATGGTCCACGATGAGCAGTTCATTTCCAGTTCGGAAAGTGGTTTGATATTTTTGACGGACAAACATTTTCCAGTTTGGAAAATGGTCCAAATCGAATGGTCATTTTCGTAATGAAAATGGTTCAATGGATTGTTGATGTACCATAAACATCGATTCCCCTTGTGGTTAACATAGGGAATGGTCTAGGAAAGTCTCTCTTCTTGACGGTCACTCTCAGTAGTGGTCAAGAAGACTGGTTTGCCTCACTGGACATTCATTCTTTCGAAGCTCACAGTTGTGAGCAGTTTTGAAGAATGGTCCATTTTGGAGGTTGGTGCAGAACAATCATTTCCTTAGGAAATGGTCTGGAAAGTCATTCCCTAGGGAAGATTCATTCTCTCCAGGTTACACTTTGTTTAGTGTTGGAGGAATGGCCCAGATAGGCGAATGGTCCAGGTTCAGCAATCAGGGACAAGCATTCCCTAGGGAAGACTCATTCTCTCTAGGTTGCACTTTGTTTAGTGCCAGAGGAATGGCCCAGATAGGTGAATGGTCCAAGCTTAGAAATCGGGATAGCTATTCTTCCTTGCTTGAGAAGAATAGTCCTGATAGCTCATCATTGATGTTTTACCTTTTGAGGGCAGATACTCTTCCAAATATCACAGATGTGAGTGGAAGAATGGCCCGGATGATTCAGTTTATATCATAACAATGTTTTATGTGCAGGTTGATGATATGATTGTTATGGAGACTGTATGTCTCTGGACAATAGATGTATATTACTGTGGTGGATGTGTTCCATTGATTGTGACTATATGTCACTGATCAAGTATTTGTGTGCTACTTGGTGTGGCAATGTACCACTGGATTGTAGTTGTATACTATTATGGATAGACACAGTTGTGTTCTCTTGAATGAAATTGTTCTAATTGCCTTGAATACTATCAATAGTGCTGGAAATGATTATCAGCTAGATAGATGATCAATGGACAAAGATTTCCTAGACGAAAAATGGTTCACGACATTTATTCTTCTAGGACATATGTCCAGATTAGAAGAATGGCTCTTGTGTCACTCTCTGGAGTGAGTGACTTATCCAACATCATGTCTGATTACTCATATGGAGTATGGTTTCGAGAGATGATGCAGCTGATGACACTGATAGTGATGATGGTGCTCATGATCTAGTCATGAGATAGTCTATACGACTATGTTGATGCTACCGGGTGAATGGTATGTTTGTGCTCAAGACCATTACCTTCAAATACCTCCCTAGCTAGGAGGGAGTGTTTATATTATGGTAGATGCGGGAGGTATTTACCTCCACGTGTAAACCCGACGAGAATAGAATATTCTGGGAAGAAAGAAGAAACCCTAACTAGTTGGCTAATAACCTTAGAAGACAAGTCGGCTCAAGAGGATAATTTGTATTAGGTTATTAGCCTCCAAGAGAAGAAGTTGGCTAAAGGAAATATTATATACTAAGTAAATAGGCACCTAGAATGAGAAGTCGGCCCAGGCAGTTTTCCAGTTTTAGTATAAATACAAGAGGCCAATCTTCATTATGGCGGGCATTCTCATAACTGCAGAAGAAACACTTGTGCGCACTGCAGTTGGACAGTTTGTTCTCAAGTTTGGAGGAGAGTTGTCGTTGCAGTTGCTGCAGCTAGTAGATTTCGGTTTTGGCCTGGACTCTCTCTTGTTTATGGTTTGGAATCTCTGATCAACTCTTGTTACTCTTGTTTGGTGTGCTATCCTTGAAGAGAGGTGTGATATCTTGTTTGGCTATCTAGCCTAGGGTTTTCTTCCAGAATGATTCTCTGTCAAGGTTAAGGTGCTCAGGGGTGACTTCAGCCTATGGTTGGGTGACAATAGTGATATTGTCTATGGTTAAATGGGCACATCCATTATATTCTAACAGTCACCACTTCAGAACTCAACATATGTAATGAGCGTGGCCAAGATGCTGACACTCCTCAAATGTCCCAATGAACTATTTAAAGTGCTCCGGGTAGAATGAGTCACCTCAAAGATCTTCCATGCCTTAGGCACGTTCCCACCAATACTTCTGCCAACTCAAACCAACAATCCTACTGACACTTTGATTCATCGTACAATCATCTGCAAGTCAACAAGATGTGCTTTGCCTCATCCAATGTCCCATACCAAGGCAAGTGAACACCACCCAAGTCACTTGGTTTTCATTCTTCCCATTCAAGTTGACCGCCAACAATTATTGTTCGACTTTTATATTGACTCCATCCATCTCCTATAATGACATTGCCTTGGACCTCTTGCATGCCTCCAAACTTTGGAACTATCCTCAAAACTATCAAGTCATCGCATGATCCAAGGAATTTAGCTAAGGCACCAAGCACCAAGGCACCTCATCGACCCTCTCAAACTCGACACATACAGACCTCATTGCCTACTTCACCACAACGACTTGTCCAATGTGCCTTATCAAAGAGTTAGGAAACTTCCTCAAGCCACTTGCACAACTGCATCCAAATCCGCCTAAGTCTACCACAAGACTCGTCCAAGAAGGTCACCCCAATATCTCCACACATTCTCCCATCAAGGAATCTCAACTGATACATGACTTCTTCCAATCTACATCACTTGAGACACCCTCAAGTATTCTAGTTCTCACCACAAAAATGGATTGCACTTGAACCACCAAGTCATCTGACTTCCTTTCAAATATTTCACCACCACACTTAAGAAATTCAAAAACTCGAAAAACCAATTGTACCTTTCCCAATGACATTCTTGGTTGCAACCATGGTTAAAGTCTATTGTCCTAGATATCCAATTTCCAAAGAAACCAACGCTCTGCATGAACTCTCCTCAATCATCGTTCATAGTTCCAAAAACCTGCAAGCCCTTCACTACAATCTAAGGTTGAGTCCATCCATCTGTAAATTCTAACCTTGTACAATATCTACTGCAAACTGATATTCAGAAAAGAACAGAAAAGATACAATGGCAAATACAAACATTACACAGAGATTTTTCACCTGGAAACCCAAACCGGGAAAACCAGCATATATT
>ML781259.1:521352-533617 GCA_009831015.1 Picea engelmannii
CAGACACTACTACTCGTGCAAAGAATATAACACATACCCAACACCATCCACTTCAAAATTTCATCCAAGTCCCAAGATTTGCATGCAACCAGTCGAACTCATCTCCAATTACTTTCCATATGTGCACCTTGACTACTTCCACTTCAAGGCACCATGCATCCACCGCCCGACTATCAAGTCATATTGTTGTTAACTGACTGTTGTAACTCTGCGAAGAGATACCTCATCCAACAACCTAACTCAAATCAACTTTTGTTCTCGATGATGAATGAAATCAAGACATCATGATGGAAACATACCCAACCAACTTCCTACTACAGAGATCCTCTAGGTCACCCCAGGTCATCCAACACATCCAAGTGCTTCACCTTATTGCAACCCCGAACTTCTTCTGTGATCACTTTTGCAGTTAGATCTGCGACAAGTTGTGTGAAAAATCTTGTGTTCAACTTCCTTTCCCAAGTGCTTAGTTCACCCAACAAACTTTTCTCCTGGTCTCTCAAAGGTGTGCACAACATTTCTGACATTGAATTCCATCACACATCAAACCAACCGAGTCTATACCCAAACTGTCTCTACGATCAAGTCTGCAACAAGTTCTATGATGAGTTCTGGGATTACCCACCCTATCCAAGTGCTTCATTTCACCACAATTTTTTCTCTTGGTCTATACAAGGTGTTTTCCTGTACTAAAAATCCACCACACTATCAACCAAACCTCTATTGTAATTATGATGCAAAGTCTGTGACGAACCATTTCGCTCCATCGAATAGTTCACCAAATCTGTGAACATTCCCATCGAACCAACTTCACAATAAACTACCTTCTCAACAAGTGTGCCCCACCACAATTGTTTTGAATGTAAGAGTGGTGAAGAGCACCAAACTACTCTGATACCATCCGTCACATCCCCATAGTGTGCCTAGCCAAATATTGCAATTGTGCACCTCTTGAGAGTGTGTGACGCCATGATGTTTCTCTCTTGGCTACTTGGAAACACTAGGGATACTTCATTTGAACTATGCCTCTTAACCTAGAGCATACCCATACTCTTTTATAGGCTACTGACGAGTCACACTCCTATTCTAGTGCAACTATTGTATACTTAGACAATTGTTAATCATTTAACATTTAGTCACATATAAGCATACATCCATGAACATGAGAAACCAAGATAAGAACAATGGAACAAACGAAAGACATACACAAAAATAGTGCAGGCGATACAAACTTTGCCTAACACCTGGCTAAGTATTTGTTATTGCAAAACAGATACAATATGAGCACTATTGGATCGATTTACAATTGGGCAAAGTCAAATGAGTCGCCTCACCTCACCAAGAAACTCATACATAGATTCATCACCAAGACTCTCTATCACAACCATCTCCACATTCCCTTGACATTCCCTTGACCATAGAATTTTCATCCCTTTGTTTCCGCAAACTCCACAGATTTTGGTCCTGCCTCACATAATTCCTCCAAAAGACCTGTGTTTCTAGACTTCCCCAAAATCGTCCCAACAAAAGGTCTCCCCATCTTTGTCACATAATCTCCTCAAGGAAGCACAAGTGCTCCCATGTTGAGTGAATTGGCTCCTTGAGGGAGCTCGCCCCTTTTCATCTTAGCTTGCCTCAGAACTGCAGAGCTCCTCTTGCTCTCTTCCAATATGCCCTCTTTGTTGTGTGCCCTTGTGCCTTTGTAGGTGTTGATACATGCCAAGCATTATGTCTCAATGCCCATAGGTTAGCCAACCCATCAGTTCACCAAGCTGCGCCACTTCACAAAGTTGGGACGAATCCTTATGTGGGAGTGTTCGGGTGGCTTGCCTAGCCAACCCATCAAAATCTGCATTCTGTCATCTAGCTGACCCATTGAACTCTTGGCCGATGCCCCCATCCATCTAATCGAATCATCATCTGGGTGAGCGTGATTCTTAGCCAAGTCAAGCTGACTTGTTTAGGCACTCCCTCCTCGTGCCTTAGTCGATTTGTCTGTTTGGTGGAGCGCCCAAGTATTTCTCTCAACCCTTCATCAAACTGTTCATCATCTGACTTATGTTGCAATGCATCTTGGGTGGAGACACCCCTTGGCATGTTGCATGCCCAAGGAACCCCAACTCTCCCTATTTATGAAGACTTTGATTCTTCAAATGCAATAAGCATCCTTCCTTCCATATTTCCTTCATTTTTGTCTATGGTGGAAGTGTGTGCACTCGGGCTTGGCGCCCAGGCCTTACAATATACTTAATAAAAACATATTCATTAAAATTTGGTATTATTATCACAACAACTCTTCTAAGTTGTTGTTAAACTAGAAAAAAAAGAACTACAATCATTGTAATTATGAAAACTTATGTTAATGTGTCATGAAATTGTTCATACCTAATTTCTCCCAATAAGAGTGAATAAATATACAATTACACTTAATTGTTTTTAACAATATTATAATTATCATAAAATTTGTAAAGTTAACTAATTTCATGCAATCAAACATTTACATCTAAAAATAATAATCTATATTAACAAGTTGCACAACTTCACTATCCATCAGGCTTTCATAAATGTGGAGATTATCACAATGATGATAATGATTGCTACTAACATATTCCATCCCCGTTATATATCATCACAATTGTGATTATTATGGCCATTAACACATATGTATTCCTATTACTTCCTCATCAATGTGTTCTCCAAGCTCCATTTTCATGTCATCTTCCTCAGTGGTTGTGGTTCACGATAGATCTTGCCTCTCTGGTGGATCTCTTCCTAGCATGTCAATGGCCAAATCCATTTTTGCAAAACCCTCCTCCTTTGTTTCACCCAGATCTCACTCGAAAGCCAATCTTGGACATCTTGGGCAATCTGTGGGAGCCAATATGGACAATCATTGTAGATTTGGTTCTGGTCCTTCAAATAGAAATATGACTAAAGTTTATTTTAAATATATTAGGAAGAATTTCTTCGATTCTCCTTGTCCTCTGGTTCAAGAGGCTCCAACCATAACTATTCCCATAGTGGAATATGCTCCATTTAAGGAATCATTCTACCATACCAATGGGTTTGTTTTTCATTTCAACGAACTTTGGCCTCATTTAGTAGATTTGCACAAATGAATTTTAAACTCTTGAAAACCTTGGTGAAAAGAAGAGGCTTTTATAATTTACCCATGTGAAAAGGGTTTCTTCATTGTTGAGTTTCATCTTGTTGAAGATAGCGATTTGATTTTAAACTTAGAACCCTGGTTCTGGGGAAATTTTGGATTGTGTATGAAATCATGTACTCCTTCCTTCAACCCTCTAACATGTGCCCTAATTTCCTTGGCTCCTATGTGGGTTAGACTTCCAAATTTACCTTTTTCATTTTTGGGGTTATGACTCTCTTCGAGCCATTGGTGAAGCTCTTGTATTACCACAAAAGTACCAAAACTAAGAGACGGAGCACCACTATATATGTGTGCATATGGATTTCAGCAAAGGGTTTCTGACATAAATAATCCTAAAAGTTAAGAACTACTACAGGACCCAAAAACTATATTATGAAAGTGTTTCTTTCCATTGTAGATCTTGCTTTGAAATAGGGCATTTCGCAGAAAATTGCCCAAAAATACCTAGGAAAGTTAAGAAGCATCAACAAAAACCAACCTGGTGGGTTGGAGCTAAAGAATAACATTAATTTATTACCAAGGAAGATCCTCTTGAATTGGACCCTCCTTTGGAAGAGACAAAAGTGGATTTAGAAGAAATTAGGGACACATCAGTGGATCCTAAGAAAACAAGGGATACACCCTAAAAAAAAGCTTCATCTCAACAAGATTTGGATCTGAGTATGTAGGTTTCCACAGTTAGTCACAATCTTAGTAAATTTTCTAGATAAGAACTATGTATGGGGTTTTGAAACGTCCAACATTTTGAGTGGGCACTCCGCCCATCATTAGGGACATAAGAAGCTAATATGTTGGAAAAGAAGGCTGAGGTTTGTATATAAAGAAGAAGGTTGGTAAGTAATCGTTAGAGGGGAGAGAAAAGATAACGAATATAAATGAATAAAATATTAGAAATAGTCGTTGAGATTAGGTATTCATTAAATAATTAGAATTATCCATTTGAGATTAGGTATTCATGAAAGGTAAATTAACATGGTAGATTGAGATTAAATGAAAATTAAGAATAAAAATAAGGAATTAAAGTGAAAGAATGAAAAAATCCATTAGATTGGGAGAAAAAGTATAATGAAAGGGAGAAAGTATTAATATGTAGTTCAATAGAGGGTCATGAGAATGATATAAAATGAGTTTAATAGGATTTTTAATTAAGGAAAAGGAAAGAGAATAACAATAAAAAGTGATTGGTCTAGATTAATAATGAAAACAATTTTTTTTTTTAATAATTATGCTTGAGATTTAATATATTTATAGTATAACTGAATAAATTAAAGTAAAAGGATTTAATGTATTTAATACAAAATAGCATATTTAGTCAAAGGATTAATTTAATAGAATGTAAGATATAATATGTCTAAAATGAGATAACAATAATTCAGATAAAGAGGTAAGGCTAAATGACGAAAACAACGAGATAAGAGGATTTCAGAGAGATGAAGAAAAAAGATGTAAAGACGAGAACATTTAGATGGAAGGAAAATAAATTGAGAAAAAGGAGCAGATGTGAGGAGAAGAAACTAAGTAAAGGGAGAGGTTTGTATATAAAGAAGAAGGTTGGTAAGTAATCGTTAGAGGGGAGAGAGAAGATAACGAATATAAATGAATAAAATATTAGAAATAGTTGTTGAGATTAGGTATTCATTAAATAATTAGAATTATCTATTTGAGATTAGGTATTCATGAAAGGTAAATTAACATGGTAGATTGAGATTAAATGAAAATTAAGAATAAAAATAAGGAATTAAAATGAACGAATGAAAAAATCCATTAGATTGGGAGAAAAAGTATAATGAAAGGGAGAAAGTATTAATATGTAGTTCAATAGAGGGTCATGAGAATGATATAAAATGAGTTTAATAGGATTTTTAATTAAGGAAATAAACTAAGGAAAAGGAAAGAGAATAACAATAAAAAGTGATTGGTCTAGATTAATAATGAAAACAATTTTTTTTTTTAATAATTATGCTTGAGATTTAATATATTTATAGTATAACTAAATAAATTAAAGTAAAAGGATTTAATGTATTTAATACAAAATAGCATATTTAGTCAAAGGATTAATTTAATAGAATGTAAGATATAATATGTCTAAAATGAGATAACAATAATTCAGATAAAGAGGTAAGGCTAAATGATGAAAACAACGAGATAAGAGGATTTCAGAGAGATGAAGAAAAAAGATGTAAAGACGAGAACATTTAGATGGAAGGAAAATAAATTGAGAAAAAGGAGTAGATGTGAGGAGAAGAAACTAAGTAAAGGGAGAGGATGAGGAGATGGGATGGAGATGATCAATTAACGAAACTAACAAAAGAGGAAGCCTAATGGTCAAGGTGATGAATTGTGGGTTTCCAATATTGGCTAAGTTTGTAGCCATCTTCACGGTTAAAGTTATTAGAATGTTTTTCAATTTCAAGGGCTTCACGAATGAGATGGGAGGAGTAATGAGGGGCTGAGGCTAGAATTTTTGTTTGGTCAAAGAAAATAAGGTGCTTGGATTTAAAGGAGTGTTCGACGATAGCTAATTTAGATATTTGGTTGTAAGTAGTATCAGTTATATTCTCTTTAAGCATGACATTAAGGGTTCTACTATTTTGACCTATGTAATATTTCCCACAACAGAAAGGAATTTGGTAAACTCCTAGGCCAAGCATCTGGTTGGGTTCATCTTTAACAGTTCTAAAAGGTTTTTCAGGGTTTTGTAGGGTTTGAACAAGGTTTTGATATTCTTCTTAGCCAAAAGTTTCACGATATGATTGATGGTGCCCTTGATATAAGGAAGAGAGAGAAGATCATGAGGAGGGGAGGAGGATGAGGATATTTTTGGTTTAGGATTGTTGAGTAAGTGAAAGGCTTGGTTGATTTGGGGGAGAGAGTAGCCATTGGATAAAAGGGATTTGGTTAAGAAGGAATTTTCCTCATGTGAGGAATTGAGGGGTGGAAATGCGGATGGCACGAGTAATCAAGGTTTTTAGGACAACATCATTTTGGGCTGGATGATGGTGGGAATTGGCATTAAGGTATCTCTCTATGTAAGATTTCTTCTTATAGACTTGGTGGGAGTGGGAGTCATCAAGAAGATGAGAGATGAGAACATCCAAAAAGGGGATATAGTTGTCCTTTTGGATTTCCATAGTGAATTGGATGTGGGAGGAAGGGATATTAAGATGATTGATGAAAGAGATCAAGTTGTCTTGGTCGAGAGGATAGATGAAAAATGTTTCATCTACAAATCGAAACCAACATTTAGGTTTGATATGAAAGCTACTTAAGGATTAAGACTGGAAATGATCCATACAAATATTAGCCAACACTGGGGATAAGGATGAACCCATGGATGTACCTTCGGTTTGTTCATAGAAAACCCCCTTAATGGTGAAGAAGGTAGAAGAGAGGAATATTTTGATAAGGTTAAGAGTTTATGGTCAACCAGTTTGGAGATCAAGGTTAGGGATTCCAAAACTTTCCCTCACCACCTCCTCATTCTTCATCTATTCCTCTAGGTGATTCCTCCCTAGAGGTTAACTTAGAGCTCATTTCCAATCTCCACCTCTCAATATGTAACCCTAATTATGAACCTCTTCTCACCCTTAACATTTTTTTTTTACAAACCCTAATTTAGGTAAGATCCTTTCCCCACCGGTCTCCCTTGACATCTCGGCATGCCCAAATCTTAACATAGATAACGATATTATTCTAGGAGACCTTATTCATGACCTGAATTACAAGCATTGTGTCTTATCCAGTGGCCCTAATTCTATTGAAAATATCCAACCGATAACCAACAATAAATTTTTCAATATTTCATACTCATCCAACGATATTTCTTCTATTCTTTCAAACTTGACAAACTTGTCGTACTCTAATTTGCATGAGCCTTCCTCATCATTACTATTAGATGATTATAATCCCAACCACAATCAGTTTCAACACAAAAAGGTGGAACGTACTCCCTAATCCATTTCTAATAATCTCTCAATCGATTTACCATCTTTGGAAGGCCCCAACACCATTAATAATAATCATCTCTTGCATCCCTCACCTTCTTCCAATTCTAATCCTCCTACGGTTATAAATTTATGTTCAATTAAATTGAACCCTCCCACCCTCCAACTTCTTGAAAAAGGGTTTAATTTTTCCATAGCCCCTAAATTCATCTCTACGGAAGATATTATTTTCTCAATTGAATCAATTACACACAACCTTCCAGCTCATGAATCCGAAGAAATTAGGCATGAGTGCAGATGAATCCTCTGTCGATCCATACCTCCTAAACCTAACCTATATAAATAACAATTTGACTTGATTCATTACCTTAATGATAACCCATAAATCATTATTCTCAAAGTCGATAAAGACAATGCTAATGTTACTATGAATACCTCTGATTATGATTCTAAACTACTTGACCTTATTTCTTTCTCGACTTATAAGACTCTCACTAAAAACCCCATTAATACAATTACCAACATAGTCACCAAAGCCATCAAATTTTCTTCCCTGGACCCGACCATCCAAAAGAATCCTATTCCTCACAAGCCCTAAACCTCGAGGATCTATGGACAATCGAAAATACAAAAAACAATATATTCCTCTTAGACCTATAGTGAGTGCCATAGGATCCCCTACCCATTCCCTTGCTTGATTTTTTGTCAATAATCTTAAATCCTTTGTTGGAAACACCTCCTTGTTTATTAAAAATTCTACCGATTTCATTCATAAAACCCAAAATCTTCACCTTGATGATGATGACCTTATGGTCAACTTTGATGTCGTTTCTCTTTCCAATTTTGGAAGCCCTAACCCTGATCTCCAAATTGGTTGACCCAAAAACTATTCACCTTATCAAAATGTACCTCTCTTCTACCTTCTTCGCCTTTAAGGGGGTTTTCTATGAACTAATCGAAGGCATATCCATGGGGTCATCCATATCCCCAATGGTGGCTAATATTTTTATGGAACATTTTGATTCTTTGGCCTTAAGTAGATTTCATCTCAAACCTAAATGTTGGTTTCAATTTGTAGATGACATGTTTTTCATCTGGCCTCATGGCCATGCTAACTTTATACCTTTCTTCAATCATCTTAATATCCTTCCGCCTCACATCCAATTCACTGTGGAAACCCAAAAGGAAAAAATTATCCCCTTTTTGGATGTTCTCATCTCTCGTATTCCTAATGGATCTCTCTCACACCAAGTCTACAAGAAGAAAATTCACACAGATAGATACCTTAATGTCAGTTTTGACCATCTTCCAACCAAAAAATATGTGGTCCTAAAAACCTTGATTATTCGTGCCATCCACATTTCTGCCCCTCAATTCCTCATCGGGGAAAAGGCCCATTTAACCAAATCCCTTTTATCCAATGGCTATTCTCTCTCTCAAATCAACCAAGCCTTTCTCTCATCCAACAATCCTAAACCAAAAATCTCCTCATCCTCCTCCTCTCCTCATGCTCTTATCTCTCTTCCTTATATCTAGGGCACCACCAATCATATTACGAAATTTTGGCTAAAATGAATATCAAAACCTTGTTCAAACCCTACAAAACCGTGAAACAAATTTTTAGAACTACTAAAGATAAACTTGACCTGATGCTCGACCCAAGAGTTTACTAAATTCCTTTCTCATGTGGGAAATCTTACATAGGTCAAACTGGTAGAACCTTTAAAGCCAAGCTTAAAGAGCATATAGTTGATACTACTTACAACCAAATATCTAAATCAGTGATCGTCGAAGACTCCTTTAAATCCAAGCACTTTAATTTCTTTGACCAAGCAAAAATTCTAGCGTCATCCCCTCAATACTCGTTATGTCTCATTCATGAAGCCCTTGAAATTGAAAAACATCCTAATAACTTTAATCACGAAGATGGCTACAAACTTGGCCAGTCTTGGAAACCCACAATTCATCACCTTGACCATTAGGCTTCTCCTTTGTTGATTTAGTTAAGTGATCATCTCCAACCCGTCCCCTCATCCTCTCATTTTATTCAATTTCTTCTCCTCGCATCCGCTCCTTTTTTCTCAATTTCTTTTCCTTGCATCTAAAAGTTCTTGTCTTTACATCTTTTTCTTCATCTCTCTGAAATCCTCTTATCTCATTATTTTCTTCATTTAACCTTTCCTCTTTATCTAAATAATTGTTATCTCATTTTGAACATATTATATGTTACATTCTATTAAAGTAATCCTTTGAATTTATGTTATTTCATAGTAAATACATTAAATATTTTTACTTTAATTTATTCTATTCTATTTTTTTTTTCAATAGTTCACTTTAATTCTTTATTTTTATTTTTAATTTTCATCTAATCTCAATCTATCATAATCTAATCTCAAATGGATAATTCTAATTATTTAATGAATACCTAATCTCAAGGGTTATTTCTAATATTTTATTAATTTTTGTTTGTTATCTTTGGAGTTGTCTAAACATTTGAATTTTTGAATTTTTTCATTGTGAAACAGATCTTGATGAAATCTCTATTTTATGTTGTTTAAATTGTATTTCTCCAAAAAGTCAAATGTTTAGACTACCTATGTCCTTGATGATGGGTGGAGTGTCCACTATAAACATTGGACGTTTTGAAATACCATACACAATGCCTATACATAAAATTTACAAATTCCAAATCCCCTAAAGCAAGTTGGGTGGATCACAATGAAGAAGAAAAAATATAAGAACAATTAGAACCCCATATCAAGACAAGTCTAGAAATACAAGAATAACAAGAACCTCATCAAAAACAAAGGAAGTTTAGACAATAATAGTAAAGAAGAAAAAAGCTCCTTCAAAAGCATATCCAATACATAATATAACTTTTATCTTTTATCATGTCAATAATCTGTCACAATTTACTCTAGTAAAAAACTTTGGAAGAAACATATAAAGTTTTTGTAGACATAAATATTGTGTGTATTTAGCAAGAAAATATTGCTTGAAATTCAAAGTTAATAATTTCAACATTGCTTGAAATCCAAAGTCAATAATTTTTGTAATACCATGTGAAATTTAAGTTTAAGATTTACTAATTTATAAATACGTTCATTCCTGTTTTAAAATAAAAATTATAGAGATAACACATCACCATAGTCATAACATTGACCTCTATCTATCCACAAACAAGAAGGTCTCATACACCAATTTAGTGTGACTTAACCATAACCTTTAATATAAATTATTATTATTATTCTTATAACCCTTCAAAATATTATTTACTTCATTACAACCACTCGGGTTGGAGTCAAACTTGAACCCCAATTTTGGTGTTCGATTCACGGACATGTAGAATATGTTGGGTTTACGTATTGAACACGTCATGTCACGGGTCTGCTGTGATGGATATACGTATTTGATACGTCATGTCACGTGTCCGTTATGATGGATATATATTTGACACGTCATGTGTCCGTTGTCACTTGACTTATCGCTAAGCAGATTCGAACTGACGCTAATTTTTAGTACTGAATCACACCCCACTGACTTTTTGAGAAAATTACTTACAAACGTAACATATATTAATGATAAAGGTCCTGGTTATCTTGGAAAATAAACGAAGATGCCCCCACCATTAGCGAAAAGGCGCATAATGACATTTTAATTTATTCAAAGCAAAAGAAAAAGATATTGTTAGCTAATATCAAAGTTCAGAGTTATTATTTTCTGGCTCTTTTCTGGTTATATTTTTAGATTAAGTTTGTCAGAAAATTAGTTAAAAATTGTTGGAACAGTAAATTTAAGTGGTTGCGTTTATAATAATAACAATAATTTATTTTTAAGGTTACGGTCAAGTCAGACATTAAATTGGTGTATGAAACTTTTTTAGCCCAGCAATTTTACTGGTAAAGTCTACGGAGGTATACATACCCTACCCCCTCTCGATTTGAACTCGTGACCTCTTGTGAGATATATAATCCTTAATGTCTCATATTTATCAAGTGTTGAATTTATTTATGCATTTAAAAATACAATTTAAATAACAGAAAATTGTGATTTCACCAAAATTTATACAATTTAAACAACATTTATACAAAATCCTTAAAACAAAATATCAATTTAATATTTCTAATAATATTAAAAACAAATATATAAACTTGACAAAACCAAAACACAATAAAAGAGTCTCCTCTTTCATAACGACCCAATTATACATAATTTGGAAATACAATGTAATATGTATCTTAAACTGTATATGTTACACTTCAGTTAAAAATAAATTATATAAATTTTTTTTTTAATAATTTTTAGATTAATGAAAATAAAACATTTTAATTTTTTTTTCCAAGTTTTTGTTAAAAACTATTAAAATTTAAAAGAATAGATTTTAGTGATTATGATAATATGGATTGGTTAAAAATAAGTGTTTCTTCTTAATAGGTCACAAGTTTAAATCCAGAAGGAGTAGGTATGTATATCTATGTAGACTTTACCAATCAAATAGTTGAACAAATACACCAATTTGATATGACTTATCCATAACCTTAAAAATAAATTATTATTATTATATTGAGATTTTTAATACACATAACCACAACCGAAGCACTAACAGTGACGGTGACGTCCTCAAGCTCTATAGTCTGTAGGCCTATCAGCAGGAGGCGGAGAGCGACGCCCCGATCCTTGATCATGATCCCGCCCCTCTTCTTCCTGCAACGCCGCCGCAGCGCCACCATTCACACCCTTCTCCTCGCTCTCGCAAGCGACGCTCGTCCTGCAAATGGGACAGACGGAGCGCTTTGAGAGCCACGCATCGGCGCACTGCACATGGAAGGCGTGGCTGCAGGCCGGGATCACGCGGCACCGGTCACCGAGCCGGAATGGCTCGAGGCATACCGCGCACTCGCCCTCCTCGCCTCCGCACCCCGGAATCCTCTCTTCTCCTTCTTTCCGGCATTCGACGGTGGGCAGACGCTGGAGGTGAGCCTCCGAAAGGCCCTGCTGCTTGGGAAGCTTGTTGTTCTCCTCTAATGGCCGCTCTCGTCGCCTCTGGTGCAGAGAAATGTACCAGACGAGCCAGAGATAGACCGCCACCAACGCCCCCATACCAGCGCAGAGCAGCAGCAGGGACTCCACCACCGCTAAAAACATTTTCTCT
>ML781259.1:538192-571248 GCA_009831015.1 Picea engelmannii
GAGAGGGGGAGAGTAAGAGAGAGAGATAGAGGGAAACAATGAGATAGGGAGAGAGGGGAAAAGGGGGGGTGATTTCAGGGAAAATCACTTTCAGTAGTGGGTTTTACTGTAGCATACCAAAAACCGTATAGAAAAAAATTCACAACAAGAACATGCAACAAAGACATAATAATTGATTTCAAGAGAAATAACTAACTAAAGAGAAATATTGAATCACCTGGAGTCCTACAATTGATTTTGTTCCCAATTGTCATTGTTTCTTTGATCCTTTCCAAAAACTCCTCTATAACTTGCAAGAACCTTAAATATGCAAGACTAAATAGATAGGTAGTTACACTAATATCTACATGTTAGTCTAATGAAATATAATGGTAAAATATCAACAACTAGTATTCTACGAAATATATGTGAAAAGATTGCAACCAAAACATTACAAATTCAACATATTTCGAAGGAAAGAGTTTATATTTGTATTCAACAGTTAAGGTGGTATTAACTTTAAGAGAGATATTAGGTTCCTCCACCCTTTCTCATGCTATACAGGATGGTATTGACTTTTGATCTATCACAGGCCTAAAGAGATTATAATGGGAAACTATTGGCAAGATAAGTTGATGATCAGAAAAGAGGGTTGGAAATAAAGGTTTCCAAGTCAAACCAACAACAAAAAGGATGTATAGGGGTTTACAGACTTGGGAGGTTAACCAAAAAAAGGTTTTCTTAATGTGTGCAAAGAACTATTACTTGTCATTACCAAGTTGTCCTTGAACAAATTATTTTTTTATTCCGTCTTTAGTTGGTTAGAGACAATTGAGTATGGGTAAAAGGAGTTAGGAAACTAACCAAAGCAAAAAATCAACATTTAATTAAGCATGAATATATATTTTTAATCATTTTTTGACATGTACATGATTATCTATTTAGTGGTCCGCATGTACATGAGTTCCATAACTGTGAGGGTGCGAACATCTTCCAAAAATAGGTTTTTTGGAAGGTCTCAAGGATGTATGGGGAATAATAGTCTGTAAATAGGATAGGGATTAGGCCAACAAGCTTGTCAATTCTTCAAAGACTGAAATTGACAATATCCATGTCAATCAGAGATCATATCCACAAAAGTGATACACATTAGATCTATATCTTAGAACCAGTGAAGGATATCTAGAGGAAAGAGCTAGATAACTAATCCTTTACAAGTACTGATATGAGGAGTGGTACTATCCAATCATAACTCGGGAAGAAACATAAAGAGGGTGATTCTACTACATTAACTAGGTATTCAAATCAACTATCCTAGTATGAGTCTGCACTGTGTGAATAGAGGAATTGAATTCGAACACAGTGAGACACCGTTTTATTACCGGTCATTGATGTATATTGTTAACAAGTGCGATAAAACCCACCGATAATGATAATGGGTGTCAAGGTACCTAGTACAATCTAACAAGTGTGAATAGAGGTTTTGATGTTGAACATCTGGTAGACTCTCTCGATCATGGAACATTAATGTATTCCCATCATCAATAGCGAGGGAAACTGCCACTAATAACTACAAGCCCCAACATACTAATAAGGACTCTAGATCCCTCTCCTAGAGAAAGATGTGTTGAATTCGATAGGAAGATATCTGTTGGAAGGAGAGAATTGAGGCATCCCCCATCATCCAATGCAAAGAGTAGAAGAAGGCTAAAAAATTGGAAGGACTCAGACAAAAAATTGAAAGGACCACCATGAAGTACGTCCACTGTGTGCACTAGATGTAAATAACACACGAAGAAGACCCTCTTAATAATGAACAATAATGAAGACTGCCAATAGAGCTGAGGAAACCACCAATGAGGAAAAACGGAATCCAAGGTACTACACGAGTCCTAATGTGCCAATAATGTTCTTGTCGTCGAACACAAGGGAAAACACTCAGTCAGTGACCAATGATGGAATGTCATCTGCTAAGCACGAGGTAACCTATCAATGATGCAAATAGGCCTAGTGTGAAACTCTAGGTCAAACTCTCAGAGCAATTTGTCCTAGTCGATAAGAGATTAACTAGCCAACAAGAATTCAGTGGGGACCCTCCATACCAACACAGGTATAGGAAAAAGATACTTCTAATTCTGAGATGTACTTGACATAGGGAAAGGTCAACTTGCAAAGTCAAGGGATTCTACAGAATGACTAACATAAGATAAAACTTCCTCTGAACAAGAACACGACACAATATGTGACTTAGGAAGCACGAAATAAAAATGAATATTCACATAAGTTTGTGATGCAGGAGGAAACTGCAGACTCTCCATACTGACTAGAAGAATAACCAACCGAAGGAGTAAAAACTCTATGTAAATGGATCAGTTTCCTAAAGCCATACTAAACCCAAATTGTTGATACTAGACTCAAAAATTTGTGCTTTGTTTAGAGGCGACTCGAATGCTGCCAATAATGGTAAAGAAAACTAATTCTCATTCTCTTATTTTATTATTTGATTTTTTTTATCTTTTTCATATTCGAAAGTGAAAAAGAATAAAAGAATGCTAGTAGACAAGGAGGAAATGAGTGTTGTGGGAAAGAAAACTAGTTCCAAGTGAAAGGAACATACCTATGCATCATGCAAGGAAGCATGTGTAGGATATGGACAATGTGGGAATCTTTCCTCCTAGGGTACATGTGGAAAGCCGCAAAGGAAAATATTGCAAGGCTAGCAACTAATGAGAATGCATAAGAGGCTAAACATCAACAAATTTAAGTCAACATTAGGCTCAAAAGAGAAAGCAGTAGAATGCAATGCAGTATTACAAATTAACACAAAAATGAGGGAGCCCCACATGTATTGGCCAAAAAAATATTAAGAAGAATATATGAGGCTTCAAAATAGGCTCCCAAGCCTATGAAAATACTTCAACATGGGTGCCAAACCATGAACAAGGTTCTAACTAGGGAACCTATGAATGGTAGGCTCTACCATATGAATTACAACACTTCTAAACAATAAACAATGTTCAATGTCGGAACTTAGTGGGGTCGATCCTAAGCAAACTTGAAATAAGAAACAAATAATGTAAAAAATGCATGGAGGTGAAAATATAACCTATATGCCAGTTTTGATATCATTACCTATCAGAACAGATCGACATGGGAAAAAAGGAACCAAATAAAATGTCTCCAAAATTCTAAATATAAGACAAACAACACTTACCCAGAAGTTAATAAGTCCAATATAGAAACCTTTGATAATAACACGTGTTATGGAATACATAACTTTAAAAAAAAGAAACCCTAAAAGTACAATATGTAAAAAGCACCACACAACCTTGTGGCTTATGTATAATACTTTTCCAGGTAGAACCCATTTCTAGGCTCATGCCAAGGGTTTCTTTAGTAAAGCTTCTAGTTTAGGAAGAAGTCGAAAATCCATAATCATAGTTTCAAGGATAGCCTCATCTGAAGGAAATTCAACATCCAAGAAATCATATGAACTAGGACTCAAGGGCTCACCAATACCAAGGCTCGAGGTCTTACAAATATTAAGATCAGACCCAAGAAGAAATTAAAGATCTCTCGGGCCAATAGGGAAGAAAAACAATCCCACACCCCTATTTGATACAACACTCGACCAATTAGCAAGACCTTGTCTCGTGAAGGCCCACACGACTGTAAAGGATCCTTGTCAGAAAAAATTAAATGTCAAGGATAACACACCACATAATTCAAGCATGGTAGGAAAGAGTTTACTCGAATACTAGGGACATACAAAGGAGAAACATGAGCTAAAGTCGAACTAGGATGTTGATTATTAGATGAAATATTATCAACAGTGGCAATGCTTCCATTGTGAGAAAAATGCATCACACAAAAGAGTGTAGACACCACAACATTCATAAAATATACATAATCACACCCAAGAAGAATATTAAAGTCTAAAGGAATTGGAACCACTAACAGATTGACTAGGACATTCTTCCCACCTAATGTGATAGGAAACCGAGGAAGAATCCCCAAACATTCCCTAGTTTTTTTGTCGAAATCCAACAACTCATCGGTAGCTGAGACAAGCTTAGGAGAACCCAAATTTTTCCAAGCCATGGAGGATAAAACATTTTTAGAGGATCCTTCATCTACAATACATTGTTAAATGATCGTTGAATTAACTTTAACCATTATCTATAAAGTTGCAGAAGAAGGAATACTAGGCTCAACAAGATTATTCCAATCAAATGAAACCATCTTGAGACTTGGAGGGAGCATACTCGAAGAGAGTGGAATGACCCCTTGTTCAGAAGGTACTAAAATGGAAATGTTAAAGAAATAGTCTAAAGACGCATCACTCCCCAAAAGAAGAGTGGTATCGGTTGAATATTTCATTGATGCAATCACTTTAGAAGACTTGTCACTCTCGAAGAGAAGGGTGGGATCGACTGAATATTGCGTCGGCGTGACTATTTCATCAACCACTAGTTGAATAGGTTGTCGGGAAACCAAATATGACTCGGAACTAGAAGAACTGTCAAACAAGGACCACAATATTTGCACCATCTAAATACTGAAGCACATATGAGTAAGGTGATATCCCTTGCAAATATTACAAGGGAACTTGGGATTACGTCCTATTCATCTAGGTTTATCAACAATATCAATGCCCCTGACATGACTTGCAATGACCGGTGACATGCTCCCAACATGAATTCCAGATTTTGATAGCTATTCTCCAACATGACTTGTAGAGGTTGGTGACATTTTTCTAGCATGACTAGCAAGGACTAGACTTGTGCCCCTAACATTACTTGCAGTGGCTGGTTGCTTGTCTTCAACATTACTCGCAAAGGTTGTTGACATATCTCCAACATGACTAGAAGAGGTTGGTTTCACCCTCCTAGTATGAATTGCAAAGGTTGGAAACTTATCTTCAATGTGAATCACAGAGTGATGCAGGAGCATTGCCAGCAAGTACACATGGCAGAACAACTCAGCGCCTAATGACCAATTTGGAATCTCGAACACTGGTTGTTACTGTAATATTTCGAAGCTGATAGAAAACAAAAGAGGAAAGATCACACACGTGGAAAAACTGAGCACCTGTGACCTGAGA
This sequence comes from Picea engelmannii, assembly GCA_009831015.1. Taxonomy (NCBI): domain Eukaryota; kingdom Viridiplantae; phylum Streptophyta; class Pinopsida; order Pinales; family Pinaceae; genus Picea; species Picea engelmannii. Next base: position 543,276 of record ML781259.1, read on the forward strand.
GATTAACCCTAGTCTCAATGTAACCGTAATTAGATAGAAGTTAGTTGATTTTATTTTGTATAAAGAGAGGTTTCGTACGCCCAGAAGAGGGGTTACGAGAAATATGAGAAAGTAGGAATTTGTGAACAACAGTTGTTTCTTTGATTTTAGCTGTAACCATTTTCTTGATTTTGAATGAAGATAAGAGAGGAAAATTGATCCAATGTATGGTGTGCATAGTGTTTGCAATTTCCCTGTTGTTGTCTTAATCTTTTCAAGAATGAATGAATCTTGCTACGAGTGTATGTAGCTTTGAAATGCTTGCATAAGAATTTAAATAAATTTTCTTCATGAGCCGGTGCAAGGAGTGCACACAGTCCACAAGGAGTGTGTTTACAGGGTCTGTTTCGACTCGTAAAGCTCAGAAGAAATAGAATAAGACTTTCTTTGCAAGAAGTGTAAAGCGACTTCCGCAAGGAGTGCACATTCGTCGCAATAACTCAAATATTGTGTAAAGATCTGTTGCAAGGAGTGCACAGACCTGAAATTCGACGAAGATTCGAAGCGATTCCATAAAGAAGTCGAAGGACGAGAGAGGAAGAATGCCAGGAGGGTGAGAAAGGATTCTTTCCAAGAACCTTTGGATCTGAGTTTGATGAATTTCCTAGAAAAGTAAGAAGTGCCTAAGAGATCGAAATCTTTGGAGAGATCAAGCTCAGGAGGAGTAGCACTTTCCAAGAAGCATGAACGAGATCCAAGAAATGGACTCGCAGGAAGGATAAAGTTCAAAGCCTTTAAATCCTTTGAAAAATCTTCTAAGTTTGAAGAAGGCTTTAGCTCAGAGGGAAGATCTGGACCATTTGATCAACTTCCAGACAACGAGGAGCAAGTAAAGAGGAGGAAAGATCTCAACCGTTCGATCTGAGCGCAAACGGATCATAGCTGTCTAATCAAGGTAAAGTGCACTAACATTAAATCTTTGAACGTACACAGGAAGAAAAAGGTCACGAAATTCTGAAATCATCGAAATCGTCCATCAAGACAGGACACGTGGCAAGAGATCAGCATTTCGCTGACTCGTAGGGTGGAAAGGTCAAATAACAGAGTTGTGAGAATTTGCGAAACACGAAATCGCAAGAAGATCACAACCGTTGATCATTCTGAAATCATCGAGACCGTCCATCGTCAAGGAGGACATGTGGCGGGAGCTCAGAATTTCGTTGAATCGTGACTCAAAGAAGTCAAAGGAAGAGTTACAAGAAATCGCGAAAATATCACAACCGTTGATCGAAGGAGGAATTTGGACTATAGATCTGGTTTGGTCGGGACTTCGCAACTCAGAAAATCAGAGGTAAGAGTTCTGGGAACTCACGAAACCTGAAACCATGAAGAGTCGATCTGAGCCATGGGTTCGAGAAGAGATCTGGACTGTTGAGCGTCTAGGGAGACGATTCATGAAGTGTGAACTCACGAGACGCAAAATCGCGAAGTGCTCAAATATTGGCCCATGGTCATAGCGAAGGGTCACATCGGTGAAGGGGAATAGAGGGGATAGCATGCAGTAGGCTTTTGTCAGGATTTAGGAAGTCAGGAGAGTCAGAGTGACTTGTAGGCAAAGGCTCAATACGCGAAGTTGTGACACGCCTTTCAATTAGGTATCTGGTGACAACCTCGGTCACATAAAGGGAGGGTATTAACTAGGAAAGCTAGAGACTAAATGCGCTGAAGCTTAAAAGCGTTAAGGAGAAAGCCACAAGTTCCATATAACCTGCACTTTAAGGGAAAGAGGGCCTGTTAAGTGGATTTGAGGTTCTTGAGGGCCAAAGAGTCAATCAGACTCAGTTTCTTGATCGATCCTAGACCGGGAGGTCGCACAGTCCTTAGGACAGAAGGGGGGATCTGCATCAAGTGGCATCAGAGATGATTTTTTCTTGTAGATTTCAGGCGAAGGAGAAAAATAACTCGAAGTTATACTCTGTGTGTAAGAGATAGTCAACACAATGTCGCCAAGGAGATGAGGGGAGCCACCTTTAGCCAAGCACGTTGTAGAAATAGAGATGTGAGAACTTTGTGCAAGGTTGGAAGCGATGGAAGTAATGCAGAGAAGAGCACCTGATGTTGGGGACATCAATGATCCAGAGAGTGAAGATGTAGAAGCCAAAGAAGCTACAGGGGAACACGTTGTCGAAGAATGCTTGCTAAGAGAAGTTTTTAGATTGGGAGATAGAGCCAAGATAGAAGTCCCAATGTATGAAGACAATTTGGATGCTGAAGAGCTGCTGGATTGGATAAGGTCCATGGACAAATATTTTGATTATGAAGATGTCGATGGGGAGAAAAGGATGAGACATGCTATCACCGGGATTAAAGGACATGAAACACTATGGTGGGATGAACTGCAAGCTTAGAGGTGAAGTAGAGGCAAACAGAAGATAAAGAACCTGAGGCAGAAGGGTATGATAGTCAAAGAACACACAGAGGAGTTCTACAAGCTGAACATCAGAGTTGGACAAAGAGAGAGGGACAAAGAAAATTTTCCAGGTATATAAATAGCCCGAGGTATGAAATCTAGGATGAGATCAACATGATGTCGGTAAGGACAGTAGAGGATGCTTATCAGTTTGCATTGAAGGCAGAAGAGAAGTTAGCCAGAAAACAAAGCCAAAGAGGTAGAGGTAAAATATCAGCCCCGAACAAAGGCAAGGGAGTTGCCCATGACAAATTGCATAATTCCAAGGGCGAGGTTGAAACTCCACACAATCACTCAGAAAGAGGAGGAAGTTCTCGAGGAAGACAAGGTGGTGGAAGAAACTCTTCTAGAGGAAGAGGTAGAGGAGGAATAAGGTGTTATTCCTATGGAAAGACAGGGCACATTTCTTGGGAATGCCCCGAGAAAAAGAAAGAAGGAGGATAAGCTCACATTTCAGAAGCACAAATAGGGAATGTTGAAGCAGAAGGAGTAGAGGATGGAACATCCCTGATGATGAGAAAGGTTCTCTTAAAACCAGAGGCATAAGTTAAAAGGCTAGTGCAGAGAAACAGTCTATTCAGGACAACTTGCAAGACTAAAGACAGAGTATGCAAGGTGATAATTGACAGTGGGAGCATTGATAACTTAGTATCCATGGAGATGGTGGAGAAATTGGTGCTAGAGACAACTGCACACCTAGAGCCATATAAAGTCTCATGGTTGCAGAAAGGACACCAGGTAATGGTTACTAAGCAATTCTTGGTTGAATTTAAGATAGGAGGATATAGAGATGAAATTTTGTGTGACGTAATTCCCATGGATGTATGCCATATTTTGTTGGGAAGACCATGGAAGTTTGTCAGGAATGTCATTCATGATGGGAGGAAGAATACATACACTTTGGAGAAGAATGGTAGGACACATATGTTGCTGCCAATAGAGGAGAAGAAAGTGAAAGGGGAAGCCAGCACAAGCATACTTCTCATGACTAGGAAGGAGCTCCTGAAAGAAGTTAAGAAAGAACAGGAGATGCAATTTGTTGTGGTGAGGAAACCCAAAGTTATCCTTACTAGTACTTTGATGGATGATGTTCCTGAAGAAGTTCAGGAATTGTTGGATAATTTTTGCAACATAATGCTGGATGAGTTTCCTAACTCATTACCACCCATAAGAAGTATCAACCATTATATTTATTTGATACCAGGAGAAAGTATTCCAAACGAAGTGGCATACAGGTTGACACCTCGAGAGAATGAGGAGGTAAAGAACCAAGTCCAGGAATTGTTAGACAAGGGTTTGGTTAGAGAGAGATGGAGCCCATGCGTAGTGCCAACTGTGTTGAGTCCAAATAAATATGGAGGATGGAGAATGGAGAATGTGTACAAACTCGAGAGCCATCAACAAGATCACTATCAGGTATAGATTCCCTTTCCCAAGAATAGATGATTTGATGGAATGTTTAAGTGGGGAAAATTTCTTTTCTAAGATAGATTTGAAAAGTGGATATCACCAAATCAGAATGAGGGAAGGTGATGAGCGGAATACATCCTTTAGGACAAATGAAGGTTTGTATGAGTGGCTTGTTATCCCATTTGGATTAACCAATGCCCTGAGTAATTTTATGAGGTTGATGAATGAAATACTAAAAGATTTCATTGGAAAGTTCGTGATTGTGTATCTAGATGATATATTGATCTTTAGTAGGACTAAGGAGGAGCATTTGAGGCACCTGACATTAGTGATGAGGAGAATACAACAGGAGAAGCTATTGATAAACCTGAAGAAGTCCTCTTTTATGAAGACAAAACTCATTTACTTGGGTTTTGTGATCTCTTCAAATGAACTGAAGATGGATCCAGATAAAGCGAAAGCACTCAAAGAATGGCCATCACCAAGGAGCATGTTTGAGGAATTTCAGGTAAATACCTTAGGGTTCGAACACCTTGAGGAAATGTACAAAGATTATCCACACTTCAAGGAGGCATACGAAGCATGCATGAATCATGTGCTAAGAGATAGAAGCCAATGGAAAGATTATATGATTCAAGAGGGATTGTTGTTCAAAGGCAATCAATTGTGCATACCAAAATTCTCAATGAGGGATAACCATTTGAAGGAAAAACATAGTGGAGGATTGGCTGGACATTTCGGCCACGATAAAACATTTGAACAGTTGAGCAGTTCATATAATTGGCTAGGTATGAGAAAAAAAATTCGTGAACAGATGTAGAATCTTCCAACATGCAAAAGGTAAAAGACAAAATACTGGATTTTATCAACCATTGGCCATACCAGAGAGGCCCCGGGATGCAATAAGCATGGATTTTGTGTTGGGACTACCAAGAACACAAAAAGGATTTGATTCCATATTTTTGGTGGTGGATAGATTTTCGAATATGGCACATTTTATCCCATGATAGAAGACCATTGATGCAAAACATGTTGCGAATCTGTTCTTTAAGGAAGTTGTGAGACTTTATGACCTACCCAGAAGCATTGTCTCGGACAGAGACACGAAATTTGTTGGTCATTTTTGGAGAACACTATGGAAGAAGTTAGGGACATATTTGTCCTTCAGCTCAACTTATCACCCTCAGACAGATGGGAAGACTAAGGTGGTAAACAAAAGTTTGGGAAATTTATTGAGGAGTCTAGTCATTGAGCACCATAATCAGCGGGATCAGATTCTACCACAAGCAAAGTTTGCATACAACAACTCACCAAACAGGAGCACTGGAAAGAGCTCGTTCCAAGTATTGTATGGAATGCAACCCAGGGGAGTGTATGAGTTGAGAGACTTGGAACAGAGTGAGATTAGGAGCACTGGAGCAGAAGATTTTGCTGCAGAAATGAAAAATCTCCATAGCCAGATCAGAGGGAAGTTGCATAATTCTATCCAAGAATACAAATGCAGAGTTGATCAACATCACAAAGAACTCTAATTTGAAATAGGAGATCAGGTTCTAGCACATCCTAGGAAGGAGAGGTTCCCTAGAGGGACATATAACAAGCTAAAGATGAAGAAGAAAGGGCCATGTAAGATCTTGAGGAATTTTGATGCAAACGCTTATGAGATTGAGCTTCTAGATGATGTGGGCATATCTCCATATTCAACGTCTCAGACCTGTATCCTTACAGGAAGGATGACATACAAGAATCATAAGATCAAGAGAATATTCGATGGGAGAAACAAATGCCTATAGCAGAAAAACCATAGATGGAAAAGATCGTTGATCAGAGGATTGGTAAGAAGACCAGAAGAAAGACTTATTTTGAGTATTTGGTCAAGTGGAAGGGAAATCCAATAGAAGATGTCAGTTGGGAGAGTGAAGCTGATATCCAAAATCATGGAAGGTCGGTGCAGGAGCTCATGAACATGAGTCCATGAATTTTTTCTCAAGGGAGTATGATGTAGGATCATCATCAGTAGGTACACGTGGAAGAAAAACTCAGTGCATGAGGACCAATTTGGAATCTCGAACGCTGGCCATTACTGTAATCTTTTGAAGATGATAGAAAACAAAAGAGGAAATATCACGCCCGTGGACAAACTGAGAACACGTGACTTGAGAGATTAACCCGAGTCTCGATGTAACCACAATTAGATAGAAGTTAGTTGTTTTTATTTTGTATAAAGAGAGGTTTCGTACACCCAGAAGAGGGGTTATGAGAATTATGAGCAAGTAGGAGTTTGTGAATAGTAGTTGTTGCTTTGATTTTAGCTGTAACCATTTTCTTGATTTTGAATGAAGATAACAGAGGAAAAATGATCCAATGTATGGTGTGCGTAGTGTTTGAAATTTCCTTGTTGTTGTCTTAATCTTTTCAAGAATGAATGAATCTTGTTACGAGTGTATTTAGCTTTGAAATGCTTGCATAAGAATTTAAATCTCTTTTCTTCGTGAGTTGGTGCAAGGTGTGCACATAGTTCGCAAGGCGTGCGTTGTCAGGGTCTGTTTTGACTCGTAAAGCTTATAAGAAATAACATAAGACTTTCTTTGTAGGAAGTGTAAAGTGACTGCCACAAGGAGTGCACATTTGTCGCAAGAACTCAAATCTTGTGTAAAGATCTGTTGTAAGGAGTGCAAAGACCTGAAATTCGATAAAGAGTCGAAACAACTCTGTAAAGAAGTCGAAGGACAAGAGAGGAAGAATGCCAGGAGGGAGAGAAATGTTTCTTTCCAAGAACCTTTGGATCTGAGTTTGACAAATTTCCCATAAAAGCAAGAAGTGCCTCAGAGATCGAAATCTTTGGAGAGATCAAGCTCAGGAGGAGTATCACTTTCCAAGAAGTGCAAACGAGATCCAAGAAATGGACTCGCGGGAAGGATAAAGGTCAAAGCCTTTAAATCCTTTCGAAAATCTTCTAAGTATGAAAAAGGATTTAGCTCAGAGGGAAGATCTGGACCATTCGATTAGCGTCCAAGCAATGAGGAGCAAGTAAAGAGGAGGAAATATCTCAACCGTTCGATCTGAGCGCAAATGGATCGTAGTCATCTGATCAAGGTAAAGTGCACTAACATTAAATATTTGAACGTACACAAGAAGAACAAGGTCACGAAATTCCAAAATCATCGGAACTATCCATCAAGACAGGACATGTGGCAGGAGATCAACATTTCGCTGACTCATAGGGTGGAAAGGTCAAAGAACAAAGTTGTGAGAATTTGCAAAACGCGAAATCGCGAGAAGATCACGACCGTTGATCCTTCTGAAATCATCGAGACCATCCATCGTCAAGGAGGACACGTGGTGGGAGCTCATCATTTCACTAGCTCGTGACTCAAGGAAGTCAAAGGTTGAGTTACAATAACTCGCGAATCGTGAAATCATGAAAAGATCACAGTCGTTGATCGAAGGAGGAATTTGGACAACAGATCTGGTTTGTCGGGACTTCGCAACTCGGGAAATCAGAGGTAAGATTTATGGTAACTCGTGAAACCTGAAACCGTGAAGCGTCAATTTCATCAGTCGGTTCGAGAAGAGATCTGGACCGTTGAGCATCTAGGGAGATGATTTGTGAAGCGTGAACTCATGAGATGCAAAATCATGAAGTTCTCAAATATTTGCCCACGGTCATAGCGAAGGGTCACATCGGTGAAGGGGAATAGAGGGGATAGCATGCGCTAAGCTCCTGTTGAGATTTAAGAATTCAGGAGAGTCATAGTGACTCACAGGCAAAGGCCCAATACGCGAAGTCATGATGCGCCTTTCGATTAGGCGACTGGTCACAGCCTCAGTCACATAAAGGGAGGGGATTAACCAGGAGATCTAGTGCCTAAATGTGACGAATCTTTAAAGCGTTAAGGAGAAAGCTGTGGGTTCCATATAACCCGTGCTTTAAGGGAAAGAGGGCATGTTAAGTGGATTTGAGGTTCTTGAGGGCCAAAGAGTCAATCAGACTCAGTTTCTTGATCGATCCTAGACCGAGAGGTCGCATGGTCCTTAGGAGAGAAGGGGGGGTCTGAATCACATAGGTTGGTGAATTAATACCAATATGACTTGCAATGATTGGACTTGTGCTCCCAATGTGACTCGCAAAGGCTGATTTATTTCCCCCAGCATGACTCATAGAGGTTATTGGAACGTCTCCAACATGACTAGCATAGGTTGGTTTCAGGATCTCGGTATGACTTGCAAAGGATGGTAAGTGGACTCTGGTATTCTTTGTAGGGATTGGACCTTTTCCCCAGCATGACTTGCAATGACTAGTGCCACGTCTCCAACGTGACTAGCACAGGTTGGTGACTTATTCTTCTTCTTACTATTCCTCTCCTATTCCTTTTAGAATTTTGGTTACTAGTAGCTATAATTTCATTAGAATACAGATAAGGGGGAGAAGTAGACCTCGCGAATGCAAAAGATAAAGGATCAACATCCACTCAATGCCCATGACATAAGGTGCTTATCTGAGAAGAATCAAGAGAATTTGGGACATTTGGACTGGTCCACAACCAAACCGGTAGTCCTAAATTCAACCCATGAATGTTCAAAGTGGCCATCAAGGGGGAACCAACGTTTCCAAAGAAAGGAAAATCACAAGAATATCCTTGGGAAGGGGTCACTTGGTTGTTATCCTCAAGAACTTTGGCCATGACATTCTTATGCATAGGTTCATCTCTTGTGGGACTGTTCACATTTGAAAAAGTCTCACGCATTGACCCTGGTGAACCAATGGTATAAAAACCCATGCCTTCTAGGAGTTATCTCCACACTTTCAAGAGAAATACCAAGGTCCTTCCCGACCAACAAAGAAATTGGTTGACCGCCTTGAATCAACGATCCAAAAATGGTGATACTAACACAACCTAAATCCAACTATACAAATCATCTCTCCACTAAAGAGTCCTAAAAGAAACATCGCAAATAAACGACTTCTCCACAAATTTATCCCAAGTGTATAACGTCTTGACTCCAAATAAATGAAAAAGTGGAAGTGGACCTTCCAAAAATTGGCACAGGTTGATCAATTCCCACGACCGATGAATGAAGGAGTGAGAAGCAGTTACCCATAACTCCACTTACTATCCCTACCTAGTGAAATTAACCCTCACTTCGTGGGGCACCCTCTAGGGATAATAATAGTGTGATAGGACATCTGCCTCAGGTAGCACGAGAAACCTCCTGTAGTCACCTCTACGATAACTAGGAAAAACAACTAAGGATACCAACTCGCAGTCAACATCCAGGGGGTACAGTCGAAAGTTGGGATCGAACATGTGGGTAGCGCAAAAATATCAAAGCTTAGAAATCATTGCCTCTCAAGTAGGTATGGGCACTAGAGAAATGCTCGGCCAAGCCTAAGTGGGGTTATCTCCTTGACTCTTCCTTACGCGACCTCATGTTTAACTCATGTGTTATAGGAGGGTCTCGACTATACTTATACGAAAATTAGATTTTGATTCACCCTATCTTAGACTCCTATTTTTTTTTATGGGCCTTGGAGATTTATCTCTCCAATCCTAATCCAAGGCTCTAACTCTAAACTTGTTGGTGAACCCTAGAAACAAACTCTAGTACAATTTAAGTTTAGCATTCATTTTAGTTGTTGTTCTTTACTCAAAGGATATGGAAGTGAAACTAATGTTTTTTGAGACTCTTGAAAAAATGAAACTTATAAGAACACTAGAAAAGAAAACTTTACACTAATTCTTCAAAGAAAAAGAGTTTCAAAAAATAAAAATGCATGGACAATCCTTCAAACCCTGAAATGTAATCTTTTCTCTTTATGTTGCAAAATGCATAAAGTAGCCTTTTGAGAAAAGAAAAAGAAACAAACAAAAGGATGCTCTTCTTATTTTTCCTTTGAAATGATTTCAATATGAGAAGAAAACAAAATCCTATGCTAATATATTTTTCTTTTTCAAATATAAATAAAAACAATGCATCAGAAAGAAAAAAACCTAACTAACAACAAACTAGGATTTTTTTCATTTTCTTCTTCTTTCTACCAAAGAAAAAACTAACAAAAGATGATAAAAGAAATCAATTTTTGTGGTTTTATGTTTGAAAAATCCAAGGAAATCACAAAATAAAAGTATCAAACTCAAATACAAACTCAATTTTCAAAGATGACCACAACAACGACCATGAAACTAAGATCCCGAGAACAAGACTAGTCTTATACTGACACAATACAAGGGATAAAAGGGAGACGAAAATGAATCAAAAACCTTGTTTTCAATTAAAATTTAAGGCCTTACCAACCTCCTATAGGATGCAAAAAAAATTGGTACAAAACTCCCTGAAAAAGACCCCCAAACAAGCAAAACAAGGCATAAAAAAGGTTGAAAAACAAGCAAAAAAAGTCACTTTTCTTGAGGTGTACGCGGTTGTCTCCAATGTAGGTCACCAAATAAGCTTATGTGTGTGCCCTATATCACTGTATGGATCGTGTATGATCTTTGTACATACCTTTTCCTAATACAAGGAGTGTATGTACGTGCTTTGGCCTTATAGAGGGCATGTATATGACCCAACACTTATGTGTTTTTAAGCATGTATGTACATTCTTAAATCCTAAATAATAGTATAATATGTATGTGGCTATTTTCAAAGGAAAGAGTACATATACTTGGAAAAAATCTAAATCCTAAAACACAAAATGTAACAGAGATATCAAAAGAAATCCAAAAGGAATGGAAACCAAAAAACAATTCCAAGAATTACTCATAATGATAGAAACATCAAATAAACTTGTTTTTATTTATAAAAGTAAAACTAAACAACTACTGAACTCGACAAGAAACAAAACAAAGTCTTAAAATCTTAGGAGAGACCCCAGACATTTGGCAAAACACCCTTAGACCAGAAAATATTTGAAAAAATCCTTTATGGAAAGATGTACACACCTGTGATGAAGGAAAATCATGTGTACGTGACTGTCTATACTGGTTGGGAGCATATTTGCACATGAATGTGATAACTAGCACAACATGTATATACCCAAAAATCTCAAAAATAGACAACAAAAGGAAACACAAAGGCTTAGGTGCAACTAAAGGAAGACTAAATTTATTATATGTTATCAATCTAATTACAAATAACATTATGAAACAAAAGAAAAACACTTCCATCAAGAAAAAAAAGACATAAACCCATAAACAGGCCCACCAGGGAGAAAGATCCCCAATATGGTTTCTAGTTCCGCTTTCAGGGAAAATCCCCTACAATAGTGGGTTGTACTGCAACATACCAATGACTGTATAGAAACAAATTCTCAACAAGAACATGTGGCAAATATATAATAACTAATTTCAAGAGAAATAACTAACTATTGGGTAGAAGAGAAAGATTGACTCACGTGGAGTCCTATGGTTGATGTCATTCCTAATTGTCATAGTTTCTTTGCTCCTTTCCAACAACTCCTCTGCAACCTACAAGAACCTTAAAGATGAAAGACTATACAAAGAGGTAGTTACACTAATAAATACATGCTAGTCTAATGAAATATAATAGTAAAATATCATCAACTAGTATTCTATGAAATATATGTGAAAAGATTGCAACCAAAACATTACAAATTCAACATATTTCGAAGGAAAGAGTTTCTATTTTTATTCAATAGTTAAGGTAGTTACAACTTTATAACTCTCCTGCGCAATGTTTCCCTATCGAGAGACATCCCAGAGGTTCCTCCACCCTTTCTCATGATATACAAGATGGTATTGACTTATGATCTATCACGGACCCAAAGAGAATATAAGGGGTAAATCTTCGAAAGATAAGTTGATGATCATAAAAGAGGGTTAGAAAAAAAGTTTCTAGGTCAAACCAACAACAACAAAGATGTATAGGGGTTTACAAAATTGGCAGGGTTAGCCAAATACAGGTTTTCTTAATGTGTGCAAAGAACCATTACTTTTCATTAGCTTTCTCCTTGGAAAGATTATCTTTTTATGTGGTCTCTAGTTGGTTAGAGACAATTGAGTACTGGTAAAAGGAGTTAGGAAACTAACCAAACCCATAACTCAACATTTAATTAAGAATAACTATATATTTTTAAATCATTTTTCTGACATGTACATGCGACTGTCCCTTTAGTTTCTTGCGTGTACGCGCGTTCCATAATTGTGAGGGCGCGTACATATTAAAAAAAACGTTTTTTGGAAGGTCTCAAGAAGGTATGGGGAATAATAGTCTGTAAATAGGATAGGGATTAAGCCAACAATATTTTCAATTCTTCAAAGGTGACAATTGATGCTATAATAGGGGGAGAGTGAAAGAGAGAAAGAGGGACAGTGAAAGATAACAAGAGAGAGAGAGAGAGAGAGAGAGAGAGAGAGAGAGAGAGAGGGGAGTTTGAGAGAGATAGGGGTAGAGAGTTAAAGAGAGAGAGAGGGTGGGAGAGGGGTGAGGGAGAAAGAGAGAGAGGGAGGGAAATGGAAACATAAGAATAGGAGTGTGTGTGCATTCCAAGAGCACATACATGTTCTTAAGAGAACTTGAACATTCTTAGGAGCATGTGCACATTCTTAGAGCACATGTGTGTTATTAAGAGTATGTTCACGTTCTTAGAGCACATGCACATTCTTAGAGTGTGTGAAATTTCTTATTGGATTATGAAAGCCACAAAAATATCCTAGTCTGCATATTTCAAATTTCAAACTATTGATTTTTTCTGCATATTTCAAATTCGAATGATAGAAATGGGTTGAGAATTCATCAATTCTGGTTATGTTTCTCAATATAATTTCATCGACTTTCCATGGAAATGGGATAAAAAAAAAATTCTCTTCTCATGAAAAAAGTAAAGCCAAAACCCATATTTCCTAGCAACTTCGATGATAAACATTTTACCTCAAGATATAGTCAGGAAGAAAAGCAAGACTTTCTCGGGAGAGAAAGTTTCTAATAACATTATAACTTTCCCTCTTCTCCAGGGTACCCTTATTATTTATAAAATTTGTTGCCTCTGATGACAACCTAGATGTGTTATCTCTAAAGAGATCAAGTTTTTTGAAAAGTGTAACAAATTCATTATGTGCTTCATAAAAGTAAATATAGGTCTTTTGTCTCCAAAGAGCTTGGTACTAGAGAGTTACAAGGTCAATTTTAAATTCTACCCTCTTTCCAATTGTTAATCCCTTGAAAATATGGTAGTACATAAAAACAAATATTAAATATGAATCCATGGATAATTTCTTTTCTTTCTTAAAATTTGAAAGTTGGGAAGAAATTTCGAGAGAGATAAGCTTTCCCTAGTTGAAGATGGCTTTTTCATGAACTATAAAATGCAAAATGTATAGAGCCAACCGAGAGATGGTTTCCATATTTTCTTGACAAGTGACTCTAGTGAATAGCCATGCAATTTATCGATAAGGTTTTTTTAAGGAACTAGCATGAATGTTTTTTATGTCAACAGGCATCGCCGCAGGGTCTTCAAGACATTCTTGCAGAAGCTCGGGTCCATTATTTCTTTTCTTGAGAAAATGCCTCGCTGCTTCTCCTTTAAAGGTAAGAGTAAACTCTGGTAACTTCAACATCTTCCTGAAAATGACTGATGCTAATGAAATAGGATATTCACCCTGGAATTCAATGGCTCTTTGGTTTGGGATATACTTATCAACACACCAGGTGACGACTTATTTACAATCGAATACTTATGGTATGCATCAAACAAGAGAAATTCCTGACGTCCATACTACATTTTCATTTCTTTGAAGTAGAGGAAATGTAAAGTAGTACCATTAGGATCTCGACCACTGGAAATTATGATCTTCCCATCCAAAAATGTCCATTATATCCCCACATAACTGTTTCCTTCCTGTAGTCATGAAATTGGTGGAATGTTTGTGTAATTGCTTAGAAGATATTCATAGAAATGAGGCACTTTTTCCAGATAATAAAGATTCAATATTTTCCCAATGAAGAACTTTAATGCACATTGAATGAAAATCCCTCGATATTTCTGCCATTAATAACGAACTTTTTGTAATTTGGACAACAATTATCTTCCGTAGTACCAACATTTAATGTATCTCGATAAAAGTACCAAGACGAAACTCATGTTACGACAGGAGCAGATATGAAAAAAAGTTGAGGTGAACCCATGAGTCCGCCAACCCATGAGTCTGACGTGAAGAAAAATAAAAATGCACAAGTGTTGTGTAGGAAGAAAAAAGGTCATAAAATGGTTAAGTATCAATGTCAGTCGATCTTGTAGGGAAAATGGAGATGAGAGACTTGTGGACCCACGAACCCACAGTGAGAAAAGAAAAAGAAATTTTCTAAGTATTGGGCAAGTTGGGATCATGGAAGTAAAAGGGCATTTTGTTGAAAGCAGAGTTACAAATAAAAATATGCTAACCCGCAAACCCATGTTGAAGTGAAAGAAAATTACTACGTATGGTGACAAAAAAGACAAGGTATACTTTTACAAAAATAAAAACAACAAATTTTTCTAGGTGTGGAGAAGTAATTAGGTAAAGAAAATATAGGGGTCAACAACTGGCTTCAGCTGCAAGACAAATACCCCTGTGGGTTGCTGAGAACCCAGAGTCTCAAAACCAAGTATCTTCTCCATTGGGCTATGGAGTCAGAGAAAGAGAATATACAAAACAAAAAAGAAATAAAATACAAAAAGGAATAAATTTAATCAAGCAAAGAAGCTTTTGAGATGTTTCTCATTGACTGAAAACATTAATATTGTCCCCTTCATATATTTAAGCATGTACAAATTAAAAACTCAAGATATTTTCAATGATGTAAGAACCAATCCAAAGGGCTTCGATCTTTGTATGCATTGAAGGTTTTTCTTTAGCTTTGTTCCAGAGAAATACCAATTCACCTTTTTGAAAATTATTGATTGTTGCACTTAGATCAAAATATTTCTAGACATTATGTTGTCTCTAATCTATTTTCTTCAAGGCCTTGGCTTGTTCTTATTCTAACTTTAAAATCCAATTTATCCTTATGTGCAAAGGAGAAATATCTTTTGTGTTTTCAATATTTACAACATAAGTCAAAGGGTTTAACTCTAGATTGATTGACATTTTTTCTTCTTTTCCATATACCAATGTATATGGAGATATCCTAGTGTTTCCTTTTAGTGTCAATCTACTTGCCCATAATGCATCAATTAATTTTAAATGAAAATTCTTTTGATTATGATCAATTGTCTTTTTAAGAATTTGGATCAAAGTCTTGTTTGTAGATTCGGCCAATCCATTTCCTTGGGGGTAGTAATTTGAAGATTTTCCCATTTTAATACCAAATTCCCCCAAAAAATTGGTAAACTTTGATCCCATGAAGATTGACCCATTATCTTCTGGCACTCCAAATCTTGATAGAATATTGTCTTTGAGAAATCTTATCAATTCTTCAAAATCAACCCTTTTTAACGTTATTGCCTCTTTCCACTTTGTGAAATAATCTGTAGTAGTAAGAATGTATGCATGTCCTTTGCTTGATTTTGGGTTTATTGGTCCAATCATGCCGAGTCCCCACTGTGCGAATGGTTCTTATACCAGTATAGGTTGTAAAGGCATTGCAACTTTCTTCATCTTTCTAGATATTTTTTCACAAGAAAAACATTTTTTTACCATTGCATATGAATCTTTAAAGATTGGTGGCCAATAATACCCCGTTCTTATTATTCTATTGGTAGTAATAGTAGGTGCAAAGTGTCCTCCACAAATTCCTTCATGAAACTCTTTTATCAATTATTGGGATTTGTTTGAATCTACACATCTCAACAGTATTCCATCATGATTCCTTCTGAACAAAACTTCTACTTATAATACGTATTGATTTGACGTCATTTTCAGTGCTCTTCCCTCTTTGGGATTCATGCTGTTTGGAAATTGTCTAGATCTCAAATAGAAAATAATGTCTTTGTACCATTCTGAAGTTAGCATAGGCTTCCTAGCTGAATAAGAAATTACTCCATTTAATGAATCATTATATTCAATAAGCTTACATAATCCTTGTCCTTTGATTTCTTTAAGTGGTGTAATCTCTATGTCATACTCTTGGATCTTAGCAAGCCAATTTTCGCATTTTCCTTACAAAGAAAGAGCTTGTTTATCAATTTCTGAATATTTTAGTTCATAATCATGAAGAGTCTTGCTCATAAAGCTTATTGGAATCTCTTCTCCTCTGATATTTTTCTTTGTAAGGACTGAATCCACGGTCCCTTCTATAGAAAAATAATATATGATAAAATCTCTGCTAAAATCAGGATTGATCAATACAGTTGTTGCGGTGATTGCACGCTTGATATTATTAAAGGAATTTTGGATATCCTGAGTCCATTCAAATCTTTGATCTTTCTTAAGCAGCAGATTAATTGGTTTGACAATAATTGCATAATCTGGAACAAATCTTCTTACAAAATTTATCTTTCCAAAAAATGATTATACGCCCTTCTTTGAAGTTGGAGGATTTAAATTATTAATTGCTTTGATTCTTTCAGGATCGATATAAACTCCTTGATTACTAACTATATACCCTAATAATTTCCGATCATAAACTAAAAACAATCACTTTTTTGGATTAAAAGAAATCCCATATAATCTGCATCTTTCAAAGACTTGTCTTAAATGATTTATATGTTCTTCTATTATCTTGGAATTGACAGTGATATCATAAACTTCCCTATTAGATATTTGAAAGCATGATCCATCGCTCTTTGAAAAGTCGCTCCAACATTTTTTAGGCCAAAATGCATACGAGCATAAGCATATGTCTCCCATGGTGTTATGAAGGTATTTTTAGGCTCAACCTCCTCTGCAACTAATACTTGATCATATCCTAAAAAACCATCTAACATGGACATACAAGTTGATCCAGTAACTTATTGAAGAAAAAATTCCATGTTAGGCAGAGTATAGTTATCTTTAATACTTGCTTTATTCAGATATCTGAAATCGACACACAAACAAATTTCTCCAGTTTTCTTCCTCACTATTACTGGATTCGAAATCCATTCTAAGTGCCTGATAGGAAAAATGATTCCATCTTTCTTCAACTTCTCTAATTATATCTTTACCAAGGGCTTCAACTTTAGATTTGTTTATCTGATTTTTTGTTTAAATGACTTAGCTCCCTCTTTCAATGGTATGACATGCTGGAATATTGATTTGTCATATTCCTTGAGATCATCATAGGACCATGCAAAAAAAACAAATTATTCTTTAAATAATGCAGTATATTGAACAATTTCTTCTACAATACAATCAATCCTAAGATTCACATATTTAGGGGAACTTTCTGTTCCAATGTTTATCTTATGCATTCCTTTCACTTTTCGTACATATTCTTCTTCTTTTAAAATTTTGGCTTGATCATCTATTGTAAAGAAGGACTCGGATTTCATACAATTTTTTGGAGCAAGTACAACATTCCTATTACTTTCTTCAAGGTCATCCTCATTAGAAAGGAAATCATTCAACTCTTCATCATTCTCAAATAGTTTGATATATTCTTGATTATCAGGAATTGAGGGTTTGAAAATTATTTTTACTTGAAATGTATTCTTATTCTGGAGATCATCTGGATTAAATAATGATGCAACAAGTGCCAAAGCATATACTTTATGGTTTTGTTTTCTAGGAACAAAAGATATGTTAAATGAACTAAATGACTCCATTAATTCAATTACTCTTTTCACATAATGTTTCAATCTTTCCTTTTTTATTTTATAATTTTGAGTTATCTGGTTTATAGCTAGTTCATAATCACCATTTATAATCAAATGTTCAATTTTCATTTCTGATGCCAGGATCATCCCTTGAATCAATGCCTCATATTATGCTTCATTGTTTTTTCACAGAAACTCCAATATGATAGCATGTGGACGTATACGTTTATCAGGACTTTTGAATACAACTCCAACACCATTCCCTGAACTTGAGCATGAACCATCGAATAAAATTATCCAAAATCCAGTGAAAGAGTTTTCTTCCCTTTTAAAATCTTCTGACTGTTTTGAATCGAGCACAACATAATTTCTGATACCTGCATCAACATAGTATTCCATCAGTTCATTTTCTTTGTTCTTGAAAGAGAACGTTTTTCTATTTTCACGAGGCACCTTAAGAATTGTTCCATCTTTATTTGGTAGAATCATGCAACTACCATCATTCGTGATATAACCTCCAATCATTGATCACCAATCTCTTTTGAGTACTACTCTATATGCTAGAGGAAGATCAACCACTATGACGCTGAAAAAAATGATGATATGAGGGGAAGTTGTGATCCAAGAATAGAAGTCTTTAATTTCTCCATAAGAAAGAATTTTTTTGGAATCAATGGCATAATTGCTCTCACCCATCTCATAATATCTAGTACAAGTCATACCAAGTGCTTCCATTACTGTTATGGGAATAATGTTATTTGTTGCTCCAGTATCTACCAAATAATTATGAAGTGCTACATCATGATTCTCTATTAAAATATAAAAAGGGGGAACTTTTCCTTTCAACCTAACTATTGATATGTTTTGATTTTTCCTTGGATTTGCAACAACAACATCTAATCTACTACTTGGCTCATCCAAAATTCTTAGAAGGTTTTTTCTCTACTATGGAATTTTAATCACTTCCATAAAAGGCAAGGTGATTCTCAATTTGGAAAGATCTTCAATTATATTGTATGTCATCTGAGAAGGATTTAGAACTTTTTGTTGCTTACTTATTTCTAAACCACTTGATATGTTCTTCTCTATTTCCTTTTCTTTTTCTTTTTCTACATTTTTCTTTCGGGCTAAATTTATTTACTTGTGCCCTTGTTTGGACAAAATTGTCATGCGAGATATATTTATCCTCTTTCTCATACATGGATGACTCGCCTTCATCCATATGTACAGATTCAAGAATTTCTTCTTGAATATAGTCAACTTATTGATCAATATTTTGTTCATCAAAAGCATCTTCAAGTACCACTGTGTTTGGATACAGTTCCCTTGGAAATGTTTGTCTCTTTTATCATCAATGACATCATTTCTTTCTCTATGTTCATGAATAGGATTTCTCCTCTGCTCTAGAACAATCATTATTGGATTAGGATTATACTTATCATTTCTATTTAATCTAGCGATTTCATTTTGCATCTTTCGGATGGTTTCATTTGCACTATATCCATCCTTTGCTTCATTTCTTGTACCAATTCTGGGTCATTTCTTAAGTTGGGAATTGTTCCTACGAAATTGCCTCCACCATTTCCTTGAGTTTCAATATTACGAGTTCTTTGATCTGGAATTATTATTGAACTCGATGCCCCTTGATCATAAATGGTAAGATCGCCCATTCATTTTTGAATTTTTCCAAGAAAAAATTCAGATGCAAAAACATTTCCTTTTTATTTACAATTTCATTGCAATCGTCCATAATATCCTTCAAGTTACTAATCTTTTTGATCCATCATGCCTTCAACTGTTTCATTCTGGACAAAGAGGGAAACTCTTCTTCCCTTCTTTTGAGCTCGGTCATGTTGGAAGCTTTGATTACAAATGGTATAATGACATCTGTATAAAACCCTTCCTCATGTTTATAATATTCTTGAAGGAATTCATTATAACAATTTAATCAAGATCTGAAAGAAATAATATTACCAGATACATCCCATACCTCCATGATAAGTGGCATTCTTCTTTTTTTCCACAACAAATTTTCTGACATCCATTAACAAACTTGACGATCCTTTCAGCTTCAAATCATGTGTTCTTGGCTTCACAATGGCTAATGGGCTTGCAAGAATAGGGGGAGGCATCAAGGTGGATTCCAGTTCTCTGAATTTTTCTTTTAATTTCACATTTTGTGCTTCCAAGTCATCAATTGAAACATCCAAATAATCACCGATTACCTTGTGTATTTTAGAAATTTGAGATGCAAGAAACTTACTAAGATCATATTCAGAAAATATTTTCCTTTTTTATTTCTCTGATTTACTCCTTCAAATACTAATTTCTGGAATTCTTGTCTAATAGTGCATTTTGTATAATAAAGGATTCTTCTTATGAAAAATATTCTTCTTATGTGGCTATTTCAACTGCAATTTGTTGGGTTTCTTGTAATCTATGTTCTCGATCAGGGAAATGTATATTTTCAATATCGACTTCAAGATTCATATCCTTAAGAGATAAGTTATTTATATCATTTTCAGATACCTCATGCTCTGCTTCTTCTTGTGGGGGAACCTTTATCTTCTTTCTTACTTGAATTTTGTGGGGATTTTCCATTTTTCCATGAGGAGGATTTTTATCACCTCCTCCACTTGAATTACTTCTTTAAACCTTTTTTTGTTGTGCTATTGTTTGGACACTGTATTTGGGTCGACCATTTTTCCATGAAACTACTGGGGATTGAGCACCTTTTTCATTTGGACCCTTTCCTTTTTTCTTATGTTGATCTATAGTGCTTATTACAGTCTCAATATCATCAATAGGTTGCAGTGAAGTATCTTGAGTATTATCCTCTTCTTCTCTGAATACAATTGTTTGGGTAAATGCATTATTAGATCCTAGTGACAACATGTGGTCAACAAAAATATGACTTGGGTCGAACCCTTTGGTTTTTTCTTCATATTTCAAATTCAACTGATCGAAATGGGTTGAGAAATCATCAATTCTAGTTATGTTTCTTAATATAATTTCTCCAAATTTCCATGGAAATGGGATAAATTGCCTTTTTCTCTTCTCATGAAAAAAGTGAATCTAGAATCGATATTGCCTAGAAACTTCATTGATAAACATTTTATTTGAGATATAGTAAGGAAGAAAAGCAAGACTTTCTTGGGGGGGAAATATTCTAATGACATTATAATTTTCCCTCTTCTCTAGGGTACCCTTATTATTTAGAAAAGTTGTTGCCTCTTATGACAACCTGGATGTGTTATCTCCAAAGAGAAGTTTCTTGAAAACTGTAACAAATTCATTATGTGCTTCATAAAAGTAAATAGAGGTTTTTTGTCTCCAAAGAGCTTGGTACCAAACAGTTACAGGGTCGATTTTACAGTCTACCCTCTTGTCAATTGTTAATCCCTTGAAAATATGGTAGTATGTAATAGAAAATATTAAATATGAATCCATGAAGAATTTATTTTCTTTCTTAAAATTTGAAAGTTGGGAAGCAATTTCAATAGAGATAAGCTTTCCCCAATCGAACATGGATTTTTCATGAACTGTAAAATGAAAAATGTACAGAGACAACTAAGAGATGTTTGTTGTATTTTCTTTACCAATGACTCTAGTGAATAGCCATGCAATTTCTCGATAAAGGTTTTTTAAGGAATTAACTTGAATCTTTGTTATGTCAATAGGAATCACTGCAGGGTCTTCAAGATATTATTGTAGAAGGTCAGGTCCATTATTTATTTTCATGAGAAAACCCCTCGCTTCTTCTCCTTTAAAGGTAAGAGTTGGCTCAGATAAATTCAACATCTTCTTGAAAATGACTGGGGCTAATGAAATAGGATATTCTCCTTGGAGTTCAATGGATCTTTGGTTTGGGATATACTTATCAACACACCAGGTGACGAATTCTTTACAATCAAATACTTCTGGTACACATCCAACAAGAGAAATTCCTGATGTCCATACTACATTTTCATTTCTTTGAAGTAGAGGCAATGTAGAGTAGTATCGGTGGGATCTTGACCACCAGAAATTATGATCTTCCTGTCCTAAAATGTTCACTGTATCCCCACATAATTGTTTCCTTCCTACACCATGAAGTTGGTGTACTGCTTGTGTAATTACTTAGAAGATATTTGTAGAAATGAGGCATTTTTCCACATAATAATGACTTAATATTTTCCCAATGAATAATTTTAATGCACAATGAATGAAAATCCCTCGAGATTTATGTCATTAATAACGACCTTTTCGTAATTTACACATCAATTATCTTATGTAGCATTTAATGTATCTCAAGAAAAGTACCAAGATGAAAATCATGTTACGACGAGAGCATATATGAAAGAAAATTTGAAGTGAGCGTGCGAGTCCTCCAACCCGTGAGTTTGATGTGAAGAAAAAGAAAAATGCACAAGTGTTGTGTGGGAAGAAAAAAGGTCAGAAAATGGTTAAGTATCAATGTTGGTTGATCTTGTAGGGTAAATGGAGATGAGAGACTCGATGACCTACGAACCTGTGGTGAGAAAAGAGAAAGAAGATTTATAAGTATCGTGCAAGTTGGGGATCGTGGACGTAAAAGGGCATTTTGGTGATAACGAAGTTACAAAGAAAAATATGCTAACAAGAAATTTTTCTAAGTATGAAGAAGTAATATGACAAAGAAAATATAGGGGTCAACATGCCTATGGCCTAAGTGTTGAGGATGTTGTTATCTTCCCCCAACCAATGATAAGAACTTGAGGATGTTTTTTCCCTACCAAAACTTTGGTCAATGCCTTGAGACCCATCCATAATGCGTGAAACATATTAATGGAAACCATATTCAACTCCTAGGAAAAATGTCCCCTAGTGAGGGCTTGTGTCACTATGTCTAAGGTTTATTCATGACACTTGAGCTTGAGAAGGTTCAATTAGGTATTAAGGCCCTTGTTTACCCCCCTTAAACATGTTTAGGCATTTACACCCATTTCTAATCCATGCCCTTATTTACCCCCTTGACCATGCTTAGGCATATAGGCACTTGTTACCCCCATGATCATGTTTACGCATCCATGCCCTTGTTTACCCCCTTGACCATATTTAGGTTTGATTTGGAATTCTCCCTATTGGAACTCATAGCTAACTAATGTTATAATGGTTGATTTACCAATCGGTATAACAATAATGTGCATGATTAATTAGTGTTTACATGTTAATAACATGTGATCATTCTTACCTATATAAGAAAAAAAAAACACAACTCCCGACCTTATTTTTCTAAAAATATAGGCTTATCTACAAGAACACAAACATTCTTTGGAAATGCTACTGTTGCAATACTTTTTTAGTGTTTTGTTTGATTTGGAAGAAAAAAAAATCAAATTTACTGTTGTGTTTAATCCTTGTGAATATGGGAAAAGGACACAATCAAGATGCAAGAAATATGATGGGAAGGAGAAGCTCCATAAAAAATCCAGTGAACTAAGAGAAAATGCAAAGCTAGGTATGGAAAAACATAAGCATCCATTTGTGGAAACCTCAATCCCTTTCACAATGGAGGCCAAGGTGATTTCTACTTTGTCAACATAGGTGGATCATATGTTTCCAATGGACGTCATTCTAGTTCCAACAGCAAGTCAACCTCCAATCAACGTTCCATCAACAAACGATGTTTTAGTTGAAGAAGAGATGAGAGTTTTGCAAGATATTGGGCATATAAAGAGAAAGATTAGAGCGATGAATTTTGATCAACATTTCAGTGAATAGGTTCCTATGGTGTAAGCTCATGATGAACAATTAGATTTTCATCATACCGACCACCAACATGTCTAGTGCACTCCTAGTCTTGACCATCAAGTGAATGAAATGCATCAATCTACTAGTGGATTTCTGCAATGTCATGGGGATGGGTTCTAGACTAAGGGTCCACCTTCCTTACCTCATATATATAGTGCATGATGAAGAAATAATAGACATGTTCATGTGGATAAAAGTGCTCTAGCAATCCTTGAAGGTAAGTTACATAAACAAACTATTTATTGGTAGTGAAACAAAATTATTAAAGACTAAATTTTGAAGAAAAAAATGATGCATTTGAATATTAGTTATATTTTTCCTTATTAAGATCACATAGTTTATATTTTGTTGGGAAAATTATTGGCATAATGATAATTAAAAGTTCAAATACCACCAATCATATGGTTAGAAATATCCAAGATGCATTTAATACAATTGGAAAGAATACTCGATCAAAATTTTGTAATGCGGCCCATCGTGTATTGTCAAAATCAATTGTAAACAAGACTGCAAGGCAATGCCACTTACTCACACACATATCTAATATTTTTAAAGTAAGTGCCAAAATGATTCAAAATTATTCTATTAGAAGAGAAATCATTGACAACCTAGGTCAAATAGATTATTGTTCCTTTGTTGGTAGGTTGTGGTGTTCCAACATGAAGTTAATTGACGTAGTTAAGGGACTAGTTTAGAATTTTTGGCATGAACATACCATGCCTTAATCCACATAAAAGGATGTGCTAAAGTTGGGAATAAGTTATAGTTACCATGAACCCCACATTAAACTCTTTCTTGTCATGTCACAGAAAAAATTCTATGAGAGATTCAAGAATGAGCACAAGGAGTTGAATCTACACCAAAGATCTTTCAAGAAATACGAACCTTGTTATGTTATAATATGCATAGATTGTAACACACGTTCTTATAGATACCACATAGAATTTGGTTATTATTGTGGCACATATATAAATATTTTTCATGCTTTTCATACTAACCATGTGTATGAATGCATAGTCATACTACCACCAATTTCATCAAGGGGATTTATTCATAGGATCAAGTGTCCAAATCTTGACAAAAAAATGTTATGAAAATTCTTATTTAGATGTGATATTCTCCAAGTGAAGTGGCATTGCATTATTGATCCAATGCATTCATGAAAGTGAGGACCACAAATTTGGTAGGATAGTGGTTGACATGCAAAGATTCAAATATGTTACTTATGAACTAGACAATGGGAAATATAACATTGGTTATGTCCCAAGTAAGTGTCGTGTAGTTAAAGGGAAAACATTCTTTCAAATTTCACTCAAAATTTTTAAATATAGTTTTAAAAGGTAGTGTTCTAATTATGCTCTAATTTTTGTTCCACCGGGTACAAGTATGTGACTTCATCAAGGACTTTTTGGAAAAAAATACAACATTATGTTCAACATGTCTTTTTGGCACGATGGTAGGATGAGCAATTTTAGAATGTGTAGGGACACCTTTCCCCTCAGTAATATACTATTAATTGTGGATTTTGTTGATAAATGCCCCCTCTAACCACAAAATGAGATCCAAAGACAATATTTTTATTCATATTAGGTCAGCATAATGGTGCATATCACATATAGGCATGGGCCAAATAGCAACAAATACAAGAGGATAATATTGAAGGAGTATAATTTCTACATAAGTGATGATAGGTGCCATGACCTACATTTTGTACAACATTGCTTTTAGATATTCTATGATCACTTGAAGGAGAGAGATATACATATGGATCGGTAGTGGATTTGGTCAGATGGTTGCACAGGTCAATTAAAAAATGCTCATGTATTTCAATGGTTGATTTTGTTGCACAAAAATGAAATTTGCTAAATAACTAGAACTATTTTGAGACTTGGCATGGGAAAGGTCAGCACGACAAAATCGGTCCAATAAAAAATACACTACATAGGCAGGAGATGAATTTTATGATAAATTCCCTTATTCGATATGCAAATTATATAGTCCAATGGTGCTCTATAGTAATGGAAAAGGAAACAAGAAGATGAGAGGAATCAACATAGAGAAGACATGTGCAAAGACATTTATGGGAGGTGGCCAATAAAATATTGGTCACATGCATATTATTGCAACACAATACATGGAAATCATGGATTACATTCAGTTCAAAGATTAAAAAAAACACTATATTCAAAATATGGATGAAAAAACTCACATGATTTTGTGGATCATATAGAAGTGATGAATGCAATGACTACGAATCAAAAGACTGGGTCGATGCATGGGATCATGTATCACTTGCAATAGATCCATGTTTAATTATTGAAACAACCCACTTAGAGGATGTCTAATCATTTATTTCACCAGATTATGATCATATCTTCAATCTTATACAACCAGGTATGTTACAGTTGGAAAGAATTCAAAATATAATGATAACAATCTATGATAGTTTGTAATTTATCTATCTAATCAAACTCCTACACACTTTTATTTGACCTTACATTGAATTTTTGCAGGACACATATACACAATGGTTTCCCCAAAAGAGAATGAATGAGGCACTGATTATTGGTTGGCGTGATATGATGGGAAGCAATCCCTCAATACATTGGTGACTAGGGATGAATGTATTGAATATTGGCTTGATGGTTTTTAAGGGTGAATACCTTATACTAGATTAAAAATCAAGAAAGACCAATAATTATGTATTCATGGATTACACACCAAGTGCAATCATATATCACTTTACAAACTTAGACATTGTTACAAACATCCAACTACAAACAATAACTAGACAGAGCTAGTTAAAAGTATGATACTTTCTACCTCATTCAGAGCATGCGAAATTGTTGAATACCATTAGTAACAGAGAGGATCCATATGGTCTACCTGAATGACATGAGGTAATTATACAAGAGAGGTAAAATGACTATTGAATGTTCTATTGTATATTGAGGTAACTGGATTATTATGTTGTTTTTTCAATCCATTTGCATATAACTAAATTAGTTTTAGTACATGGGTCTAACACTATTTCCCTTTTGTTTGTCAGGGTTATATGAAGAATCATAGGCACATGAGTGTTAGTATATTTAGACACTTAGGAGTTAGTTAATACCAATTTGGTCTAATGTGTTAATAGGTAAAAGAGTGTTCCTTACTATGTTTCTTTAGCATGCATTTGTAGTTAGGTAATCTGATGGCCACGACATGTTCCTGGCATAGAGTGATCCGACGACTCATATTCTCCTCGATCTTAACAACTACATTGATATGTGGACTAACACTCGATTGGTCAATGATCTCTATTTAAATAGCATGGAGGGTCATTCGTCGATGATTGATTGTGAGAAACTCTCTTGTAAATATCTCTGTAATATTTTCTTTTGCATTAATAAATTGCTCCAAGTGGCCATGTTAGTTGGGGCTGTGGATGTTCCCCACATGGGTTTTTCCATGTAAATACATCGGTGTGTTGATATTTGATCTCGTTGTGTGATTGTTTACTAAAGGTGTTCGTCCTCTATTGGAATACATGTGTTGTCGAACATGGTATCAGAGCGCATTTAATGAACCGCCCCTATTGTAGATCGATATCTTGAAGCCATGTTGCCGCATCTCTAATTTTTTCAACAAAACAATGGTTTTTTTCAACACCACCATCCAAAGTCTCAAAAAGATTAAATTCTCAGTTTCAAACTTGATTTGATTACTTATTTCACATTGCATAAATTTGCTAAGTTTTTCTTGAGTGTAAACAACCTTAACTCACCTAACTCCCATAACTATTCCTTGTAAACTTGTCTCATTTCAAACAACACACTTCTATTAGGTTCTAAAATAGGAATGCCATATCGTGTCACAAGTGTCACTGTAGTGACAAAGTCAAGACACGATATGACAAGATCAAACATGGTGTAACTTTGTTAGTTTCAATCTACAAACACTTCAACAATGCACTCGTATTTTAGTGAGGGTTTTGACATAATTATGGTGCATGACACTCTATATGAATTTTTTTATGAAATATTATGAAGGATGTTGATGAGCTAGCTTCTATATTTATGTTATGTATAATTTAGGCTCTCGTGTGAATGAATTCATGGTTTATGCCTATGTTATATATTTGTCATGAATGTATGGATGAAGAATGGTTGCATACATACTATTTGTTCATATAAGGAAATTAATCATAATCATTTCATATGAGACAACCATATGGACCCGAGGTCTTCAAATTAGTTCCAACAAATTCATCTTGGAGTCTTATGGAGGTCTTGGAGGTCATGTTATGATCTTACGTTGCTTACTCTTATGGAGGTCTTGGAAATTTATATTATGTTATGCTCTTATGTTTACATGACTATGTCACCTTATGTTATGCTCTTGTGGAGGTCTTGGTCTTGAAAATTTCTCTTATGTTTACATGCCTACACCTTATATCCCATCAAACCCTAGTGTTACCTTAAGTCTAAAGACTCCACTTCAATAGACATTCAAAGACATCCCTACATAATGAAGAAAGCCTAGTGGGGTGTTCCTCTTTTTTATTAAAACATTTTTTTTTTTTTTTACGTGTGTTCCTTTTTTTATTGATTTTTTATTTTTATTTTTACTTTAATTATATATATTTTTAAATTTAATAAAGTTTTTAAAATGTTATAAAATTAATT
>ML781259.1:597626-624575 GCA_009831015.1 Picea engelmannii
GCATATATTTCAAGTAATCTCCAGCAGGGAAAGGATTCGTGGGCTGAGGTAAGATCAAGGGAGCATACCTAGCAGCAATTATGGCGTCCATTCTATTCAGAGGGGGATTAGCACTAGCCATGGGAATATTAGGTGGCGGAGAATTCGGAGGAGAAGGAGTTTGCGAAGGGGGTAGCGGGGGTAAATATCGGAGTGGAGTGGGAAACAAGAGGTGATCCAAGGAACCGGCTACTGAGCTCCAGTCGGCATGCTCTCCTCCTTGTGCAGGAGTGGGGAAATCTTCAGAGGTCGAGGGTATACGCCAAGGTACAGCTTCAAAGGAGGGGGGAGTGACAAAGTCTTGTCCTTCTGGTCCCAGACCAGGAGAGGGAAACTCAATGGGAACACTCCCAAAATTTAAGAAACGGGAAACTGTAGAAACATGTCGGTCAAATAATCGAGGAGGAGAAAAAGGAACTCCAGCAGAAGGATATGGTGGATTACCTGGTTCGGTGATGGACGCTTCTTCTTCATAGGCCTTTCCCTTTCTGAGCACCGCCTCTGGATCCGTTTCAGGTGTAGCTAGAGGTAGCTGTGGGTGAGACCGCGTATGTCTGCCTCTGAAAGACACAATTAACAGAGCAGGTTCTCCCCAGCGGAGTCATCACAATGGAGTCGCCAGGTGCAAAGTAGCAATCTTCCAGTTCTGATATCTGATGCACCTTCAGAAATCAGTTGATCTTTGTCGTTCAATCCCAGGGAAAATATTCAACATCGTTCCCCGGCAACGGCGCCAGAAATGTTGGCGACGGAAGTCACTCCTGGATTGCTATCAGGAGCAGAGCCCGACACCCATCAGTTTTGTGTCACGATTGTTCATAGATGGGTGATCAAATGAAAGGAAACTCTAAACAGTAGTGTCCAACTCCGAAAACAGGCCAGGCATGCATGAGCAAGTGAGGTCTTACGTAAACTTCAGACAGTGAGTTGTAGTAAAGGGTGAACAGGCAGAAGACTTGTGGAGAAGAGTGCGAAGGTCTGTTATAAACAACAAGTTCCTAACAGACTATAGAAGAAAGCATTCCAACACAAGGTCTTCTTGCATTTGAATACAGAGCACCAGAAAATACAATAATGCCACGATAAATCATTTATCATAATAGAAATGCAACAATTCGCATGACTCAATCAATCGCGAACTTCCTAGCATAAGATAAAAAACTTAGACGGGTAAAGAAGAACTGTCTGTCATAAAACAAGAAATCTCATATACAGATACATAAGCTGGAAACTGAAATAGCAGTTAAAGCATTACAGTCGGGAGCTCCGCTCTACCCTCGATCATTCCAAAAGTGGCCCCAAAATGCCTACATATACTTGGAACAAAAATACTGGAAGCRAAATCGAGACATGGCATTGAAGACATTACGTCTGCACATTTACTGCRCCTGTAGTCTCTGGACGTTCGCGAACTTCTGTCAGACGCAATCGCGTCCTAAAGGACCTGGAATTGAATTGACAAGCTTGCATTCRTTCCTTGGTTTTCCATTTATGGTGGAAACGATGTCCAACCACCATCAACTGCTGTAATAACTGCTTCATCGGGRTCGGGAAAAGCCTAGGCGGATTCTGCTCCTTCAGGACATGGAGGCGCTCAGGATGACTGGAGGTCTTGATTATGAGGAGGTGAATGGACGGTGACCGGGCGGGGGTAGCTAGACACGCTGGATGCAGATACGGGGTGAGGAGAGGTGGTGGCGAGGGACAGATGGCAGATGTATGCGATGACGCTCCAGACTTTTCGGGAATTAGCCCCTTCCGACTAGACCATGATCCATATGACCTATCCTTGAGCGACCGTGGTCCAACTTTCCATCGGGATTTCGACATTCTTGACGACACAATGTTTGTGTCCACTAAACTTGCGATACCCCGAAATTCGATGGCTTACGGCCATTGACTTGCTGACGGTCAGCTCCTTGGTGTATAGCCTGCCACCTGCCTTCCACTATTGAAAGCTTCCCCTGATATCGGGAGATCGGGTATCGGGATGTCGGGACTTCTGCTGCCATGTGCGCGGGACTTTCAGTTCCCCGATCCCTGACTCTGTGGGATCTCTCGCCACGTCCCCCTGGACCGGACGACCTGCATTCAGCCTCGAAAGATAAGAGACTTCTCTGCTGCTAAATGTCGAGTAGATCGGCCACTCCGACCCCCTGATAACTGTTGATTTTCTTCATGGATGGATCTCGGCTGTCGATGGAAAAACTTCGCAGGCTCGCTTGATATGTTACTTGGAAAAGCAAGAATTCTCCCGAGCTGCGCTTGAGTATTTGTGTAACTTGCAGACCGCATGCCTCTTGAACCCGCGACAAGAAATGTTACTAACAAAGCCATATAAAGTCTCATGGTTGCGGAAAGGACACCAGGTAATGGTTACTAAGCAATTCTTGGTTGAATTTAAGATAGGAGGATATAGAGATGAAATTCTGTGTGATGTAATTCCCATGGATGTATGCCATATTTTGTTGGGAATACCATGGAAGTTTGACAGGAATGTCATTCATGATGGGAGRAAGAATACATACACTTTGGAGAAGAATGGTAGGACACATATGTTGCTGCCAATAGAGGAGAAGAAAGTGAAAGGGGAAGCCAACACAAGMATACTTCTCATGAGTGRGAAGGAKCTCTTGAAAGAAKTTAAGAAAGAATRGGAGATGCAGTTTGTTGTGGTGAGGAAACCCATAGTTATCCTTACTAGTACTTYGATGGATGATTTTCCTGAAGAAGTTCAGGAATTGTTGGATAATTTTTGCAACGTAATGGTGGATGAGTTGCCTAACTYATTACCACCCATCAGAAGTATCAKCCATCATATTGATTTGATACCAGGAGAAAGTCTACCAAACAAAGTGGCATACAKACTGACACCTCAAGAGAATGAGGAGGTAAAGAACCAAGTCCAGGAATTGTTAGACAAGGGTTTGGTTAGAGAGAGATGGAGCCCATGCGCAGTGCCAACTGTGTTGAGTCCAAAGAAATATGGAGGATGGATAATGGATAATGTGTACAAACTCGAGATCCATCAACAAGATCACTATCATGTATAGAATCCCTTTGCCAAGAATAGATGATTTGATGGACTGTTTAAGTGGGGAAAATTTCTTTTCTAAGATAAATTTGAAAAGTGGATATCACCAAATCAGAATGAGGGAAGGTGATGAGCGGAATACATCCTTCAAGACAAATGAAGGTTTGTATGAGTGGCTTGTTGTCCCATTTGGATTAACCAATGCCCCGAGTACTTGTATGAGGTTGATGAATGAAATACTAAAAGATTTCATTGGCAAGTTCGTGATTGTGTATCTAGATGATATACTGATCTTTAGCAGGACTAAGGAGGAGCATTTGAGGAACCTGACATTAGTGATGAGGAGACTACAGCAGGAGAAGTTGTTGATAAACCTGAAGAAGTCCTCTTTTATGAAGACAAAACTCATTTACTTGGGTTTTTTGATCTCTTCAAATGAACTGAAGATGGATCCAGATAAGGTGAAAGTAATCAAAGAATGGCCATCACCAAGTAGCATGTTTGAGGAATTTTAGGTAAAAACCTTAGGGTTCGAACACCTTGAGGAAATGTACAACAATTATCCAGACTTCAAGGAGGCATACAAAGCATGCTTGAATCATGTGCTGAGATATATAAGCCAATGGAAAGAGTATATGATTCAAGAGGGATTGTTTTTCAAAGGCAATCAATTGTGCATACCAAAATTCTCAATGGGGGATAACCATTTGAAGGAAAAACATAGTGGAGGATTGGTTGGACATTTCAGCCATGATAAAACATTTTCACAGTTGAGCAGTTCATATAATTGGCCAGGTATGAGAACAAAAATTTGTGAACAGATGTAGAATCTGCCAACATGCAAAAGGTAAAAGACAGAATACTGGATTGTATCAACCATTGGCCATACCAGAGAGGCCTTGGGATGCAATAAGCATGGATTTTGTGTTGGGACTGCCAACAAAAAAAAAGGATTTGATTCCATATTTGTGGTGGTGGATAGATTTTCAAATATGGTACATTTTATTCCATGCCAGAATACCATTGATGCAAAACATGTTGCGAATCTGTTCTTTAAGGAAGTTGCGAGACTTCACGACCTACCCAGAAGCATTGTCTTGGACAGAGACACGGAATTTGTTGGTCATTTTTGGAGAACATTGTGGAAGAAGTTGGGGACAAATTTTTCCTTCAGCTCAACTTATCACCCTCAGACAGATGGGAAGATTGAGGTGGTAAACAAAAGTTTGCAAAATTTATTGAGGAGTCTAGTCACTGAGCACCATAATCAGTGGGATCATATTCTACCACAAGAAAAGTTTTCATACAACGACTCACAAAACAAGAGAACTAGAAAGAGCCCGTTCTAAATATTGTATGGAATGCAACCCAGGGAAGTGTCTGAGTTGAGAGACTTACAACAGAGTGATATCAGGAGCGCTGGAGTAGAAGATTTTGCTGCAGAAATGCAAAATCTCCATAGCCAGATCAGAGGGAAGTTGCATAATTCTATCCAAGAATACAAACGCAGATTTGATCAACATCGCAGAGAACTCCAATTTGAAGTAGGAGATCAGGTTCTAGCACATCCTAGGAAGGAGAAGTTCCCTAGGGGGACATATAACAAGCTAAAGAT
Source organism: Picea engelmannii (assembly GCA_009831015.1). Taxonomy (NCBI): domain Eukaryota; kingdom Viridiplantae; phylum Streptophyta; class Pinopsida; order Pinales; family Pinaceae; genus Picea; species Picea engelmannii. The sequence goes on from ML781259.1 coordinate 602,315, forward strand.
GAAGAAGAAAGGGCCATGTAAGATCTTGAGGAAGTTTGATGCAAATGCCTATGAGATCGAGCTTCTAGATGATGTGGGCATATCTCCATATTCAATGTCTCAGACCTGTATCCTTATAGGAAGGATGACACAGAGGAGTCATAAGATCAAGAGAAGATTCAATGGGAGAAACAAATGCCTATAGCAGAAAAACCACAGATGGAAAAGATCGTTGATCAGAGGATTGGTAAGAAGACCAAAAGAAAGACTTATTTTGAGTATCTTGTCAAGTGGAAGGGACATCCAATAGAAGATGCCAGTTGGGAGAGTGAAGCTGATATCCAAAATCATGGAAGGTTGGTGTAGGAGCTCATGAACAAGAGTCCATGAATTTTTTCCAAGGGATTATGATGCAAGATCATCGTCAGCTGGTACACATGGAAGAACAACTCAATGCCTGAGGACCAATTTGGAATCTCAAATGCTGGCCATTACTGTAATCTTTCGAAGATGATAGAAAACAAAAGAGGAAATATCATGTGCACGGACAAACTGAGAACACATGACCTGAGAGATTAACCCTAGTCTCGATGTAACCACAATTAGATAGAAGTTAGTTGTTTTTATTTTGTATAAAGAGAGGTTTCGTATGCCCATAAGAGGTGTTACGAGAATTATGAGCAAGTTGGAATTTGTGAATAGTAGTTGTTGCTTTGATTTTAGCTGTAACCATTTTCTTGATTTTGAGTGAAGATAACAGAGGAAAAATTATCCAATGTATGGTGTGTGTAGTGTTTGCAATTTCCCTGTTGTTATCTTAATCTTTTCAAGAATGAATGAATCTTGCTACGATTGTATTTATCTTTGAAATGCTTGCATAAGAATTTAAATCACTTTTCTTCCTGAGCTAGCGCAAGGTGTGCACATAGTTTGCAAGGCGTGCGTTGTCAGGGTTTGTTTCGACTCGTAAAGCTTAGAAGAAATAGCATAAGAATTTCTTTGTAGGAAGTGTAAATCGACTGCCACAAGGAGTGCACATTCGTCGCAAGAACTCGAATCTTGTGTAAAGATTTGTTGCAAGGAGTGTACAGACCTGGAATTTGACGAAGAGTTGAAATGACTCCGTAAAGAAGTTGAAGGACAAGAGAGGAAGAACGTCAGGAGGGCGAGAAAGGATTCTTTCCAAGAACCTTTGGATCTAAGTTTGACAAATTTCCCATAAAATAAAGAAGTGCCTCAGAGATCGAAATCTTTGGAGATATCAAGCTTAGGAGGAGTATCACTTTCCAAGAAGCGCAAACGAGATCCAAGAAATGGACTCCCAGGAAGGATAAATGTCAAAGCCTTTAAATCCTTTCGAAAATCTTCTAAGTCTGAAGAAGGTTTTAGCTCAGAGGGAAGATCTGGACCATCCGATCAACGTCCAGACAATGAGGAGCAAGTAAAGAGGAGGAAAGATCTCAACCATTCGATATGAGTGCAAATGGTTCATAGTCGTCTGATCAAAGTAAAGTGCACTAACATTAAATCTTTGAACGTACACAAGAAGAACGAGGTCAAAAAATTCCAAAATCATCGGAACTGTCCATCAAGATAGGACACATAGCAGAGATCAACATTTCGCTAACTCACAGGGTGGAAAGGTCAAAGACTAAAGTTGTGAGAATTCAAAAAATGCGAAATCGCGAGAAGATCACAACCGTTGATCGTTCTGAAATCATCGAGACCGTCCATCGTCAAGGAGGACACGTGGCGGGAGCTCAACATTTCGCTGACTCGTGACTCAAAGAAGTCAAAGGTCGAGTTACAATAACTCGCGAATCGTTAAATCATGAAAAGATCATAGTCGTTGATTCAAGGAAGAATTTGGACCACAGATATGGTTTGGTTGGGACTTCGCAACTCAAGAAATCATAGGTAAGATTTCTGGGAACTCGCGAAACCCGAAACCGCAAAGATTCAATTTGATCTGTCGGTTCGAGAAGAGATCTGGACCGTTGAGCATCTAGGGAGACGATTCGTGAAGCATGAACTCACGAGATGCGAAATCACAAAGTGCTCGAATATTGGCCCACAGTGATAGCGAAGGGTCACATCGATGAAGGGGAATAGAGGGGATAGCATGCGCTAGGCTCTTTTCGAGATTTCAGAATTTGGGAGAGTCAAAGTGACTCGCAGGCAAAGGCCCGATACCCGAAGTCACGACGCTCCTTTCGATTATGTGACTGGTCACAACCTCAGTCACATAAAGGGAGGGGATTAACCAGGATATCTAGTGCCTCAATGCGCCAAATCTTAAAAGCATTAAGGAGAAATCCGTGGGCTCCATATAACTTGTGATTTAAGGGAAAGAGGGTTTGTTAAGTGGATTTGAGGTTCTTGAGGGCCAAAGAGTCAATCAGACTCAGTTTCTTGATCGATCCTAGACTGGGAGGTTGCGCAATCCTTAGGAGAGAAGGGGGGGTCTGAATCACATAGGTTAGTGAATTAATACCAATATGACTTGCAATGATTGGACTTGTGCTCCCAACATGACTCGCAAAGGATGATTTCTTTCCCCCAGCATGACTCATAGAGGTTATTGGAACGTCTCCACCATGACTAGCATAGGTTGGTTTCAGGATCTAGGCATGACTTGCAAAGGATGGTAAGTGGACTCTGGTCTTATTTGTAGGGACTGGACCTTTTACCCCAGCATGACTTGCAATGACTAGTGCCACGTCTCCAACATGACTAGCAAAGGTTGGTGACTTCTTCTTTTTTCTTACTGTTCCTCTCCTATTCCTTTTAGACTTTTGGTTACTAGTAGCTATAATTTCATTAGAATACAGATAAGGGGGATAAGTAGACTTCGTGAATGTAGAAGATAAAGGATCAACATCCACTCAATGCCCATGACATAAGGTGCTTATTTGAGAAGAATCAAGAGAATTTGGGACATTTGGACTGGTCCACAACCAAACTGGTAGTCCTAAATTCAACCCATGAATGTTAAAAGTGGCCATCAAGGGGGAACCAACGTTTCCAAAGAAAGGAAAATCACAAGAATATCCTTGGGAAGGAGTCCCTTGGTTGTTATCCTCAAGAAATTTGGCCATGACATTCTTATGCATAGGTTCATCCCTTGTGGGATTGTTCACATTTGAAAAATTCTCATGCACTGACTCTAGTGAACCAATGGTATAAAAACCCATGCCTTCTAGGAGTTAGCTCCACACTTTCAAGAGAAATACCAAGGTCCTTCCCGACCAGGAGAGCAATTGGTCGACCGCCTTGAATCAACGATCCAAAAATGGTGATACTAACACAACCTTAATCCAACTATACAAAGCATCTCTCCACTAAAGAGTCCTAAAAGAAACATCGCAAATAAACGACTTCTCCACAACTTTATCCCAAGTGTATAAGGTCTTGACTCCAAAGAAATGAAAAAGTGGAAGGGGACCTTCCAAAAATTGGCACAGGTTGATCAATTCCCACAACCGATGAATGAAGGAGTGAGAAGCAGTTACCCCGACCTCCACTTACTATCCCTACCTAGTGAAATTAAACCTCACTTCATGGGGCACCCACTAGGGATAATAATAGTTTGATAGGACATCTGCCTCAGGTAGCACAAGAAACCCCCTGAAGTCACCTCTGTGATAACGAGGAAAAACAACTAAGGATACCAACTCGCAGTCAACATCCAAGGGGTATAGTCGACAGTCGGGATCGAACATGTGGGTAGCGCAAAAATATCAAAGCTTAGAAATTACTTCCTCTCAAGTAGGTATGGGCACTAGAGAAATGATTGGTCAAGCCTAAGTGGGGTTATCTCCTTGACTCTTCCTTATGCGACCTCATGTTTAACTCATGTATTAGAGGAGGGTCTCGACTATACTTATACGAAAATTAGATTTTGATTCACCCTATCTTAGACTCCTATTTTTTTTTATGGGCCTTGGAGATTTATCTCTCCAATCCTAATCCAAGTCTCTAACCCTAAACTTGTTGGTGAACCCTAGAAACAAACTCTAGTACATCTTAAGTTTAGCATTCATTTTAGTTGTTGTTCTTTACTCAAAGGATATGGAAGTGAAACAAATGTTTTCTGAGACTCTTGAAAAATTGAAACTTATAAGAACATTGGAAAATAGAACTTTACACTAATTCTTCAAAGAAAAAGAGTTTCAAAAAATAAAAATGCATGGACAATCCTTCAAACCCTAAAATGTAATCTTTTCTCTTTATGATGCAAAATGCATAAAGTAGCCTTTTGAGAAAAGAAAAAGAAGCAAACAAAAGGATGCTCTTATTATTTTTCCTTTGAAATGATTTCAAGATGAGAAGAAAACAAAATCCTATGCTAATATCTTTTTCTTTTTCAAATATAAAGCAAAACAATGCATCAAAAAGAAAGAAACCTAACTAGCAACAAACTAGGGTTTTTTTCATTTTCTTCTTCTTTCTACCAAAGAAAAAACTAACAAAAGATGATAAAAGAAATCAAGTTTTGTGGTTTTATGTTTGAAAAATCCAAGGAAATCACAAAATAAAAGTATCAAACTCAAATACAAACTCAATTTTCAAAGATGACCACAACAATGACCATGAAACTGAGATCCTGAGAGCAAGACTAGTTTTATAGTGACGCAATACAAGGGATAAAAGGGAGACAAAAATGAATCAAAAACMTTGTTTTCAATTCAAATTTAAGTCCTTACCAACCTCCTATAGGATGCAAAAAAAATTGGGACAAAAGTCCCTGAAAAAGACCCCCAAACAAGCCAAACAAGGCATAAAAAAGGTTGAAAAACAAGCAAAAAAAGTCACTTTTCTAGAGGTGTACGCGGTTGTCTCCAATGTAGGTCACCAAATAAGCTTATGTGTGTGCCCTATATCACTATAGGGATCATGTATTATCTTTGTACATACCTTTTCCTAATACAAGGAATGTATGTATGTGCTTTGGCCTTCTAGAGGGCGTGTATATGACCCAACACTTATGTGTTTTTAAGCATGTATGTACGTTCTTAAATCCTATATAATAGTAGAATATGTATGTGATTATTGTCAAAGGAAAGAGTACATATATTTGGAAAAACTCTAAATCCCAAAACACAAATTGCAGCAGAGATATCAAAAGAAAGCCAAAAGGAATGGAAACCAACAAACAAATCCAAGAATGACTCATAATGATAGAAGCATCAAATAAACTTGTTTTTATTTATAAAAGTAAAACTAAACAACTACGGAACTCGACAAGAAACAAAACAAATTCTTAAAATCCCAAGAGAGACCCCAGACATCTGGCCAAACACCCTTAGACCAGAAAATATTTGAAAAAATCCTTTATGGAAAGATGTGCACGCCTATGATGAAGGAAAATCATGTGTACGTGACTGTCTATATTGGTTGGGAKAATATTTGTACATGAATGTGATAACTAGCACAACATGTATATACCCAAAAATCTCAAAAATAGACAACAAAAGGAAACACAAAGGCTTAGGTGCAACTAAAGGAAGACTCAATTTATTATATGTTATCAATCTAATTACAGATAACATTATGAAACAAAAGAAAAACACTTCCATCAAGAAAACAAAGACATAAACCCATAAACAGGCCCACCAGGGAGAAAGATCCCCAATATGGTTTCTAGTTATACTTTTAGGGAAAATCCCCTACAATAGTGGGTTGTACTGCAACATACCAATGACTGTATAGAAACAAATTCTCAACAAGAACACGCGGCAAAGATATAATAACTAATTTCAAGAGAAATAACTAACTATTGGGTAGAAGAGAAAGATTGACTCACGTGGAGTCCTATGGTTGATGTCATTCCTAATTGTCATAGTTTCTTTGCTCCTTTCCATGAACTCCTCTGCAACCTACAAGAACCTTAAATATGAAAGACTATACAAAGAGGTAGTTACACTAATAAATACATGTTAGTCTAATAAAATATAATAGTAAAATATCAACAACTAGTATTCTATGAAATATATGTGAAAAGATTGCAACCAAAACATTACAAATTCAACATATTTCGAAGGAAAAAGTTTCTATTTTTATTCAATAGTTAAGGTGGTTACAACTTTATAACTGTCCTGCGTAATGTTTCCCTGTCGAGAGACATCCCAGGTTCCTCCACCCTTTCTCATGATATACAAGATGGTATTGACTTATGATCTATCATGGACCCAAAGAGAATATAAGGGGTAAATCTTGGAAAGATAAGTTGATGATCAGAAAAGAGAGTTAGAAAAAAAGTTTCTAGGTCAAACCAACAACAACAGAGATGTATAGGGGTTTACAAACTTGGCAGGGTTAGCCAAATAGAGGTTTTCTTAGTGTGTGGAAAGAACCATTACTTGTCATTATCTTTCTCCTTGGACAGATTATCTTTTTATGTGGTCTCTAGTTGGTTAGAGACAATTGAGTACCAATAAAAGAAGTTAGGAAACTAACCAAACCAATAACTCAACATTTAATTAAGAATAACTATATTTTTTAAATCATTTTTCTGACATGTACATGCGACTGTCCCTTTAGTTTCTTGCATGTACGCGTGTTCCATAATTGTGAGGGCGCGTACATATTAATTTTTTTTTTTTGGAAGGTCTCAAGGAGGTATGGGGAATAATAGTCTGTAAATAGGATAGGGATTAAGCCAACAAGATTTTCAATGCTTCAAAGGTGATAGTTGATGCTATAACAGGGGGAGAGTGAAAGAGAGAAAGAGGGAGAGTGAAAGATAACAAGAGGGAGTGAGAGAGAGAGAGAGAGAGGGAGGGAGAAAGTGAGAGAGAGGGATGGGGGGAGAGAGGGAGTTTGAGAGAGATAGGGGGAGAGAGGTAAAGAGAGAGAGAGGTGGGGAGAGGGGGGAGGGAGAAAGAGAGAGAGGGAGGGAAATGGAAACATAAGAATAGGAGTGTGTGTGCATTCCAAGAACACGTGCACGTTCTTAAGAGCACTTGAACATTCTTAGGAGAATGTGCACATTCTTAGAGCACATGTGTGTTATTAAGAGTACGTTCATGTTATTAAATCACATGCACATTCTTAGAGTGCGTGAAATTTCTTATTGGATTATGAAAGCCACAAAAATATCCTAGTATGCATATTTCAAATTGCAAACTATTGATTTTTTCTGCATATTTCAAATTCGAATGATAGAAATGGGTTGAGAATTTATCAATTCTAGTTATGTTTATCAATATAACTTCATCGAATTTCCATGGAAATGGGATAAATTGTCTTTTTCTCTTCTCATGAAAAAAGTAAATCCAAAACCCATATTTCCTAGCAACTTCGATGATAAACATTTTACCTTGAGATATAGTCAGGAAGAAAAGAAAGACTTTCTCGGTAGAGAAAGTTTCTAATAATATTGTAACTTTCCCTCTTCTCCAGGGTACCCTTATTATTTATAAAATGTGTTGCCTCTGATGACAACCTAGATGTGTTATCTCTAAAGAGATCGAGTTTCTTGAAAAGTGTAACAAATTCATTATGTGCTTCATAAAAGTAAATAGAGGTCTTTTGTCTCCAAAGATCTTGGTACTAGAGAGTTACAAGGTCGATTTTAAAGTCTACCCTCTTGCCAATTGTCAATCCCTTGAAAATATGGTACTACGTAATAACAAATATTAAATATGAATCCATGGATAATTTCTTTTCTTTCTTAAAATTTGAAAGTTGGGAAGAAATTTCGAGAGAGATAAGCTTTCCCTAGTTGAAGATGGCTTTTTCATGAACTATAAAATGCAAAATGTATAGAGCCAACCGAGAGATGGTTTCCATATTTTCTTGACAAGTGACTCTAGTGAATAGCCATGCAATTTATCGATAAGGTTTTTTTAAGGAACTAACCTGAATGTTTTTTATGTCAACAGACATCGCTGCAGGGTCTTCAAGACATTCTTGCAGAAGGCCGAGTCCATTATTTCTTTTCTTGAGAAAATCCTTCGTTGCTTCTCCTTTAAAGGTAAGAGTAAACTCTAGTAACTTCAACATCTTCCTGAAAATGATTGATGCTAATGGAATAGGATATTCACCCTGAATTCAATGGCTCTTTGGTTTGGGATATACTTATCAACACACCAGGTGACGACTTCTTTACAATTTAATACTTATGGTATGCATCAAACAAGAGCAATTCCTGACGTCCATACTACATTTTCATTTCTTTGAAGTAGAGGAAATGTAAAGTAGTACCATTAGGATCTCGACCACTAGAAATTATGATCTTCTCGTCCAAAAATGTTCATTGTATCCCCACATAACTATTTCCTTCTTGTAGCGATGAAGTTGGTGGATTCTTTGTGTAATTGCTCAGAAGATATTCATAGAAATGAGGCACTTTTCCAGATAATAAAGACTTAATATTTTCCCAATGAAGAACTTCAATGCACATTGAATGAAAATCCCTCGATATTTCTTCCATTAATAATGACCTTTTTGTAATTTGGACAACAATTATCTTTCGTAGTACCAACATTTAATGTATCTCGATAAAAGTACCAAGACGAAAATCATGTTACGACATGAGTAGATATGAAAAAAAGTTGAGGTGAACCCATGAGTCTGTCAACCCATGAGTCTGATGTGAAGAAAAAGAAAAATGCACAAGTGTTGTGTAGGAAGAAAAAAGGTCAGAAAATGGTTAAGTCTCAATTTCAGTCGAGCTTGTAGGGAAAATGGAGATGAGAGACTTGGGGACCCACGAACCCACAGTGAGAAAAGAAAAAGAAAATTTATAAGTATTGGGCAAGTTGGGATCGCGGAAGTAAAAGGGCGTTTTGGTGATAGCAGAGTTACAAATAAAAATATGCTAACCCACAAACCCATGTTGAAGTGAAAGAAAATGACTACGTATGGTGACAAAAAAGACAAGGTATATTTTTACAAAAATAAAAACAACAAATTTTTCTAGGTGTGGAGAAGTAATCAGGTAAAGAAAATATAGGTGTCAACAACTGGCTTCAGTTGCAGGAAAAAGACCCCTGTGGGTTTCCGAGAACCTAGAGTCTCAAAACCAAGTATCTTCTCCATTGGGCCATGGAGTCAGAGAAAGAGAATGTACAAAACAAAAAAGAAATAAAATACAAAAAGGAATAAATTTAATCAAGCAAAGAAGATGTTGAGATGTTGCTCATTGACTAAAAACATTAATATTGTCCCCTTCATATATTTAAGCATGTACAAATTAAAAACTCAAGACATTTTCAATGATGTAAGAACCAATCCAAAGGGCTTCGATCTTTGTATGCATTGAAGGTTTTTCTTTACCTTTGTTCCAGAGAAATACCAATTCACCTTTTTGAAAATTATTGATTGTTGCACTTAGATAAAAATATTTCTAGACATTATGTTGTCTCTAATCTATTTTCTTCAAGGCCTCGGCTTGTTCTTATTCTAACTTTAAAATCCAATTTATCCTTATGTGCAAAGGAGAAATATCTTTTGTGTCTTCAATATTTACAACATAAGTCAAAGGATTTAACTCTAGATTGATTGTCATTTTTGCCTCTTTTCCATATACCAATGTATATGGAGATATCCTAGTGTTTCCTTTTAGTGTCAATCTACTTGCCCATAATGCATCAGTTAATTTTAAATGAAAATTCTTTTGATTATGATCCATTGTCTTTTTAAGAATTTGGATCAAAGTCTTGTTTGTAGATTCGGCCAATCCATTTCCTTAGGAGTAGTAATTTGAAGGTTTTCCCATTTTAATACCAAATGCCCCAAAAAATTTGGTAAACTTTGATCCCATGAAGATTGACCCATTATCTTCTGGCACTCCAAATATTCTGGCACTCCAAATCTTGATAGAATATTGTCTTTGAGAAATCTTATCAATTCTTCAAAATCAACCCTTTTTAACGTTATTGCCTCTTGCCACTTTGTGAAATAATCTGTAGTAGTAAGAATGTATGCATGTCCTTTGCTTGATTTTGGGTTTATTTGTCCAATCACGCCGAGTCCCCACTGTGTGAATGGTTCTTCTACCAGTACAGGTTGTAAAGGCATTGCAACTTTCTTCATCTTTCCAAATATTTTTTGACAAGAAAAACATTTTTTTACCATTGCATATGAATCTTTAAAGATTGGTGGCCAATAATACCCCGATCTTATTATTCTATTGGTAGTAATAGTAGGTGCAAAGTGTCCTCCACAAATTCCTTCATGAAACTATTTTATCAATTATTGGGATTTGTTTGAATCTACACATCTCAATAGTATTCCATCATGATTCCTTCAGAACAAAACTTCTATGAATAATACATATTGATTTGACGTAATTTTTAGTGCTCTTCCCTCTTTGGGATTCATGCTGTTTGGAAATTGTCCAGATCTCAAATAGAAAATAATGTCTTTGTACTATTCTGAAGTTAGCATAGGCTTCCTAGCTGAATAAGAAATTACTCCATTTAATGAATCATTATTTTCAATAAGCCTACATAATTCTTGTCCCTTGATTTCTTTAAGTGGTGTAATCTCTATGTCATACTCTTGGATCTTAGCAAGCCAATTTTCGCATTTTCCTTACAAAGAAAGAGCTTGTTTCTCAATTTTTGAATATTTCAGTTCATAATCATGAAGAGTCTTGCTCATAAAGCTTATTGGAATCTCTTCTCCTCTGATATTTTTCTTTTAAGGACTGAATCCACAGTCCCTTCTATAGAAAAATAATATATGATAAAATCTCTGCTAAAATCGGGATTGATCAATATAGTTGTTGTGGTGATTGCATGCTTGATATTATTAAAGGAATTTTGGATATCCTGAGACCAGTCAAATCTTTGATCTTTCTTAAGCAGCAAATTAATTGGTTTGACAATAGTTTCATAATCTGGAACAAATCTTCTTACAAAATTTATCTTTCCAAAAAATGATTATACGCCCTTCTTTGAAGTTGGAGGATTTAATTTATTAATTGCTTTGATTCTTTCAGGATCTATATAAACTCCTTGATTACTAACTATATACCCTAGTAATTTTCGATTAGAAACTACAAACAATCACTTTTTTGGATTAAAAGAAATCCCATATAATCTGCATCTTTCAAAGACTTGTCTTAAATGATTTATATGTTCTTCTATTATCTCGGAATTGATAGTGATATCATAAACTTCCCTATTAGATATTTGAAAGCATGATCCATCGCTCTTTGAAAAGTAGCTCCAACATTTTTTAGGCCAAAATGCATACGAGCATAAGCATATATCTTCCATGGTGTTATSAAGGTATTTTTAGGCTCATCCTCCTCTGCAACTAATACTTGATCATATCCTAAAAAACCATCTAACATGGACATACAAGTTGATCCAGTAACTTATTGAAGAAAAAAATCCATGTTAGGCAGAGGATAGTTATCTTTAATACTTGCTTTATTCAGATCTCTGAAATCGACACACAAACAAATTTCTCYAGTTTTCTTCCTCACTATTACTAGATTGGAAATCCATTCTAAGTGCCCGATAGGAAAAATGATTCCATCTTTMTTCAACTTCTCCAATTATATCTTTACCAAGGGCTTCAACTTTAGATTTGTTTTTMTGATTTTTTGTTTAAATGACTTACCTCCCTCTTTCAATGGTATGACATGATGGAATATTGATTTGTCATATTCCTTGAGATCATCATAGGACCATGCAAAAAAATCAAATTATTCTTTAAATAATGCAGTGTATTGAACAATTTCTTCTACAGTACAATCAACCCTAAGATTCACATATTAAGGGGAACTTTCTTTTCCAATGTTTATCTTATGCATTCCTTTCACTTTTCATACATATTCTTCTTCTTTTAAAATTTTGGCTTCATCATCTATTGTAAAGAAGGACTCATATTTCATACATTTTTTTGGAGCAAGTGCAACATTCCTATTACTTTCTTCAAGGTCATCCTCATTAGAAAGGAAATCATTCAACTCTTCATCATTCTCAAATACTTCGATATATTCTTGATTATCAGGAATTCAGGGTTTGAAAATTATTTTTACTTGAAATGTATTCTTATTCTGGAGATCATCTGGATTAAACAATGATGCAACAAGTGCCAAAGCATATACTTTATGGTTTTGTTTTCTAGGAACAAAAGATATGTTAAATGAACTAAATGACTCCATTAATTCAATTACTCTTTTCACATAATGTTTCAATCTTTCCTTTTTGATTTTATATTTTTGAGTTATCTGGTTTATAGCTAGTTCATAATCACCATTTATAATCAAATGTTCAATTTTCATTTATGATGCCAGGATCATCCCTTGAATCAATGCCTCATATTATGCTTCATTGTTTTTTCACAGAAACTCCAATATGATAGCATGTGGATGTATAAGTTTATCAGGACTTTTGAATACAACTCCAACACCATTCCCTAAACTTGAGCATGCACCATCGAATAAAATTCTCCAAAATCCAGTGAAAGAGTTTTCTTCCCTTTTACAATCTTCTAATTGTTTTGAATCGAGCACAACATAATTTATGATACCTGCATCAACATAGTATTCCAATAGTTCATTTTCTTTCTTCTTGAAAGAGAACGGTTTTCTATTTTCACGAGGCACCTTAAGAATTGTTCCATATTTATTTGGTAGAATCATGCAACTACCATCATTCGTGATATAACCTCCAATCATTGATCACCAATCTCTTTTGAGGAATACTCCATAGGCTAGAGGAAGATCAACGACTATGATGGTGAAAAAAATGATGATATGAGGGGAAGTTGTGATCCAAGAATAAAAGTCTTTAATTTCTCCATAAGAAAGATTTTTTTTGGAATCAATGGCATAATTTCTCTCACCCATCTCATAATATCTAGTACAACTCATACCAAGTGCTTCCATTACTGTTATGGGTATAATGTTATTTGTTGCTCCAGTGTCTACCAAATAATTATGAAGCGCTACATCATGATTCTCTATTAAAATACAAAAAGGGGGAACTTTTTCTTTCAGCCTGACTATTGATATGTTTTGATTTTTCCTTGGATTTGCAACAACAACATCCAATCTACTACTTGGCTCATCCAAAATTCTTAGAAGGTTTTCTCTCTGCTATGGAATTTTAATCACTTCCATAAAAGGCAAGGTGATTCTCAATTTGGAAAGATCTTCAATTATATTGTATGCCATCTGAGAAGGATTTAGAACTTTTTGTTGCTTACTTATTTCTAAACCACTTGATATGTTCTTCTCTATTTCCTTTTATTTTTCTTTTTGTACATTTTTCTTTCGGGCTAAATTTATTCACTTGTGCCCTTGTTTGGACAAAATTGTCCCGTGAGATATATTTATCCTCTTTCTCATACATGGATGACTCGCCTTCATCCATATGTACATATTCAAGAATTTATTCTTGAATATAGTCAACCTATTGATCAATATTTTGTTCATCAAAAGAATCTTCAAGTACCACTGTGTTTGGATTCGGTTCCCTTGGAAATCTTTGTCTTTTTTATCATCAATAACATCATTTCTTTCTCTATGTTCATGAATAGTATTTCTCCTCTCTAGAACAATCATTATTGGATGAGGATTATAATTATCATTTCTATTTAATCTAGTGATTTCATTTTGCATCTTTCGGATGGTTCGATTCATTTGCACTATATCCATCCTTTGTTTCATTTCTTGTACCAATTCTAGGTCATTTCTTAATTTTGGAATTGTTCCTATGAAATTGCCTCCACCATTTCCTTGAGTTTCAATATTACGAGTTCTTTGATCTTCAATTATTCTTGAACTCGATGTCCCTTGATCAGAAATGATAAGATCGCCCATTCATTTTTGAATTTTTCCAAGAAAAAATTCAGATGCAATAACATTTCCTTTTTATTTACAATTTCATTGCAACCGTCCATAATATCCTTCAAGTTACTAATCTTTTTGATCCATCATGCCTTCAACTGTTTCATTTTGGACGGAGAGGGAAACTCTTCTTCCTTTCTTTTGAGCTCGGTCATGTTGGAAACTTTGATTACAAATGGTATAACGACATTTTTATAAAACCCTTCCTCATGTTTATAATATTCTTGAAGGAATTCATTATAACAATTTAATCGAGATCCGAAAGAAATAATATTACCAGATACATCCCATACCTCCATGATAAGTGGCATTCTTCTTTTTATATTTTCCACAACAAATTTTATGACATCCATTAACAAACTTGAAAACCCTTTCAGCTTCAAACCATGTGTTCTTGGCTTCACAAGGGCTAATGGGCTTGCAAGAATAGGGGGAGGCATCAAGGTGGATTCTAGTTCTCTGAATTTTTCTTTTAATTTCACATTCTATGCTTCCAAGTCATCAATTGAAACATCCAAGGAATCACCGGTTACCTTGTGTATTTTAGAAATTTGAGATGCAGGAAACTTACTAAGATCATATTCAGAACAATATTTTCCTTTTTTATTTCTATGATTTACTCCTTCAAATACTAACTTTATGGAATTCTTGTCTAATAGTGCATTTTGTATAATAAAGGATTCTTCTTATGAAAAATATTCTTCTTATGTGGCTATTTCAACTGCAATTTGTTGGGTTTCTTGTAATCTATGTTCTTCATCAGGGAAATGTATATTTTCAATATCGACTTCAAGATCCATATCGTTAAGAGATAAGTTATTTGTATTATTTTCAAATACCTCCTGCTCTGCTTCTTCTTGCGGGGGAACCTTTATCTTCTTTCTTACTTGAATTTTGTGGGGATTTTCCATTTTTCCTTGAGGAGGACTTTTATCACCTCCTCCACTTGAATTACTTCTTTAAACCTTTTTCTGTTGTGCTATTGTTTGGACATTGTATTTGGGTTGACCATTTTTCCATGAAACCACTGGAGATTGAGCACCTTTTTCATTTGGACCCTTTCCTTTTTTCTTATGTTGATCTATAGTGCTTATTACAGTCTCATCATCAATAGGTTGCAACGAAGTATCTTGAGTATTACCCTCTTCTTCTCTGAATATAATTGTTTGGGTAAATGCATTATTGGATCCTAGTGACAACACGTGGTCAACAAAAATATGACTTGGGTCGAACCCTTTGGTTTTTTCTTCACATTTCATATTCAACTGATCAAAATGGGTTGAGAAATCATCCATTCTGGTTATGTTTCTTAATATAATTTCTCCGAATTTTCATGGAAATGGGATAAATTTCCTTTTTCTCTTCTCATGAAAAAAGTGAATCTAGAATCCATATTGCCTAGAAACTTCACTGATAAACATTTTATTTGAGATATAGTGAGGAAGAAAAGTAGGACTTTCTTGGGGGAAAAGTATTCTAATGACGTTATAATTTTCCCTCTTCTCTAGGGTACCCTTACTATTTAGAAAAGTTGTTGCCTCTTATGACAACTTGGATGTGTTATCTCCAAAGAGAAGTTTCTTGAAAACTGTAACAAATTCATTATGTGCTTCATAAAAGTAAATAGAGGTTTTTTGTCTCCAAAGAGCTTGGGACCAGACAGTTACAGGGTCGATTTTATAGTCTACCCTCTTGTCAATTGTTAATCCCTTGAAAATATGGTAGTATTTAATAGAAAATATTAAATATGAATCCATGAAGAATTTCTTTTCTTTCTTAAAATTTGAAAGTTGGGAAGCAATTTCAATGGAGATAAGCTTTCCCCAATCGAACATGGATTTTTCATGAACTGTAAAATGAAAAATGTATAGAGACAACCGAGAGATGGTTGTTGTATTTTCTTTACCAATGACTCTAGTGAATAGCCATGCAATTTCTCGATAAAGGTTTTTTAAGTAATTAACTTGAATCTTTGTTATGTCAATAGGAATCACTGCAGGGTCTTCAAGATATTATTGTAGAAGGCCGAGTCCATTATTTGTTTTCTTGAGAAAACCCCTCGCTTCTTCTCCTTTAAAGGTAAGAGTCAGCTCAAATAACTTCAACATCTTCTTGAAAATGACTGGGGCGAATGAAATAGGATATTCTCCTTGGAGTTCAATGGCTCTTTGGTTTGGGATATACTTATCAACACACCAAGTGATGAATTCTTTACAATCGAATACTTCTCGTACACATCCAGCAAGAGAAATTCCTGATGTCCATACTACATTTTCATTTCTTTGAAGTAGAGGCAATGTAGAGTAGTACCGGTGGGATCTTTACCACCAGAAATTATGATCTTCCTGTCCTAAAATGTTCATTGTATCCCCACATAATTGTTTCCTTCCTACACCATGACGTTGGTGTACTGTTTGTGTGATTACTTAGAAGATATTTGTAGAAATGAGGCATTTTTCCACATAATAATGAGTTAATATTTTCCCAATGAATAATTTTAATGCACATTGAATGAAAATCCCTCGAGATTTATGTCATTAATAACAACATTTTCGTAATTTACACATCAATTATCTTTTGTAGCATTTAATGTATCTCAAGAAAAGTACCAAGACGAAAATCATGTTATGGCGAGAGCATATATGAAAGAAAATTTGAAGTGAGCATGCGAGTCCTCCAACCCGTGAGTTCAATGTGAARAAAAAGAAAAATGCACAAGTGTTGTGTGGGAAGAAAAAAGGTCAGAAAATGGTTAAGTATCAATGTTGGTTGATCTTGTAGGGTAAATGGAGATGAGAGACTCGAGGACCTGSGAACTTGCGATGAGAAAAGAAAAAGAAAATTTATAAGTATTGTGCAAGTTGGGGATCATGGAATTTAAAGGGCATTTTGGTGATAACGAAGTTAAAAAGAAAAATATGCTAACAAGAAATTTTTCTAAGTATGGAGAAGTAATATGACAAAGAAAATATAGGGGTCAACATGCCTATGGCCTAAGTGTTGAGGATGTTGTTATCTTCCCCCAACCAATGACAAGCACTTGAGGATGCTTTTTCCCTACCATAACTTTGGTCAATGCCTTGAGACCCATCCATAATGCATGAAACATATTAATGGAAACCATATTCAACTCCTAGGAAAAATGCCCCCTAGTGAGGGCTTGTGTCACTATGTCTAAGGTTTATTCATGACACTTGAGCTTGAGAAGGTTCAATTAGCTATTAAGGCCCTTGTTTACCCCCCTTAAACATGTTTAGGAATTTAGACCCATTTCCAATCCATGCCCTTATTTACCCCCTTGACCATGCTTAGGAATATAGGCACTTGTTCCCCCATGATCATGTTTACACATCCATTCCCTTGTTTACCCCCTTGACCATGTTTAGGTTTGATTTGGAATTCTCCCTATTGGAACTCATAGCTAACTAATGTTATAATGGTTGATTTACCAGTCGTTATAACAATAATGTGCATGATTAATTAGTGTTTACATGTTAATAACATGTGAGCATTCTTACCTATATAAGAAAAAAAAACCACAACTCCCAACCTTATTTTTCTAAAAATATAGGCTTATCTACAAGAACACAAACATTCTTTGGAAATGCTACTGTTGCAATACTTTTTTAGTGTTTTGTTTGATTTGGAAGAAAAAAAATTTAAAGTTACTATTGTGTTTAATCCTTGTGAATATGGGAAAAGGACACAATCAAGCTGCAAGAAATATGATGGGAAGGAGAAGCTCCATAAAAAAGCCAGTGAACTAAAAGAAAATGCAAAGCTAGGTATGGAAAAACATAAGCATCCATTTGTGGAAACCTCGATCCCTTTCACAATGGAGGCCAAGGTGATTTCTACTTTGTCACCATAGGTGGAGCATATGTGTCCAATGGACGACATTCTAGTACCAACATCAAGTCAACCTCCAATCAATGTTCCATCAACAACCAATGTTTTAGTTGAAGAAGAGATGGGAGTTTTGAAAGATATTGGGCATATAAAGAGAAAGATTAGAGCTATGAATTTTGATAAACATTTCAATGAATAGATTCCTATGGTGTAAGCTCATGATGAACAATTATATGTTCATCATACCAACCACCGACATGTTTAGTGCACTCCCAGTCTTGACCATCAAGTGAATGAAATGCGTCAATCTACTAGTGGATTTCCGCAATGTCATGGGGATGGGTTCTAGACTAAGGGTCCACCTTCCTTACCTCATATATATAGTGCGTGATGAAGAAATAATAGGTTCATGTGGATAAAAGTGCTCTAGCAATCCTTGAAGGTAAGTTACATAAACAAACTTTTTATCGGTAGTGAAACAAAATTATTAAAGACTAAATTTTGAATAAAAAAATGATGCATTTGAATATTAGTTATATTTTTCCTTATTAAGATAACATAGTTTATATTTTGTTAGGAAAATTATTGGCATAAAGATAATTAAAAGTTCAAATACCACCAATCATATGGTTAGAAATATTCAAGATGCATTTAATACAATTGGAAAGAATACTCGATCAAAAGTTTGTAATACGACCCATCGTGTATTGTCAAAATCAATTGCAAACAAGACTGCAAGGCAATGCCACTTACTCACACAAATATCTAATATTTTTAAAGTAAGTTCCAAAATGATTCAAAAGTATTCTATTAGAAGAGAAATCCTTGATAACCTAGGTCAAATAGATTATTGGTCCTTTGTTGGTAGGTTGTGTTCCAACATGAAGTTAATTGACGTAGTTAAGGGACTAGTTTAGAATTTTTGGCATGAACAGACCATGCCTTCATCCACATAAAAGGATGTGCTAAAGTTGGGAATAAGTTATAGTTACAATGAACCCCACATTAAACTCTTTCTTGACATGTCATAGACAAAATTCTATGAGAGATTCAAGAATGAGCACAAGGAGTTGAATCTACACCAAAGATCTTTCAAGAAATATGAACCTTGTTATGTTATAATATGCATAGATTGTAACACACGTTATTATAGATACCACATAGAATTTTTTTATTATTGTGGCACATATATAAATATTTGTCATGTTTTTCATACTAACCATGTGTATGAATGCATAGTCATACTACCACCAATTTCATCAAGGGGATTTATTCATAGGATCAAGTGTCCAAGTCTCGACGAAAAATTGTTATGAACATTCTTGTTTAGATGTGATATTCTCCAAGTGAAGTGGCATTGCATTATTGATCCAATGCATTTAGGAAAGTGAGGACCACAAATTTGGTAGGATAGTGGTTGACATGCAAAGATTCAAATATGTTACTTATGAACTAGACAATGGGAAAGATAACATTGGTGATGTCCCAAGTAAGTGTCGTGTACTTAAAGGGAAAACATTCTTTCAAATTTCACTCAAAATTTTTAAATATAGTTTTAAAAGGTAGTGTTCTAATTATGCTCTAATTTTTGTTCCATCGGGTACAAGTATGTGACTTCATCAAGGACTATTTGGAAAAAAATACAACATTATGTTCAACATGTCTTTTTGGCACGATGGTAGGATGAGCAATTTTAGAATGTGTAGGCACACCTTTCCCCTTAGTAATATACTATTAATTGTGGATTTTGTTGAGAACTGCCCCCTCTAACCACAAAATGAGATCCAAAGACAATATTTTTATTCATATTAGGTCAGCATAATGGTGCATATCACATATAGGCATGGGCCAAATAGCAACAAATACAAGAGGATAATATTGAAGGAGTCTAATTTCTACATAAGTGATGATAGGTGCCATGACCTACATTTTGTGCAACATTGCTTTTAGATATTCTATGATCACTTGAAGGAGAGAGATATACATATGGATCGGTAGTGGATTTGGTCAAATGGTTGCACAGGTCAATTAAAAAATGCTCATGTACTTCAATGGTTGATTTTGTTGCACAAAAATGAAATTTTCTAAATAACTAGAACTATTTTGAGACTTGGCATGGGAAAGGTCAGCACGACAAAATCGGTGCAATAAAAACTACACTACATAGGTAGGAGATGAATTTTATGATAGCTTCCCTTATTCGATATGCAAATTATATAGTCCAATGGTGCTCTATAGTAATGGAAAAGGAAACAAGAAGATGAGAGGAATCAACATAGAGAAGACATGTGCAAAGACATTTATGGGAGGTGGCCAATAAAATATTGGTCACATGCATATTATTGCAACAAAATACATGGAAATCATGGATTACATTCAGTTCAAAGATTAAAAAACCCTATATTCAAAATATGGATGCAAAAACTCACATGATTTTGTGGATCATATAGAAGTGATGAATGGGATGACTACGAATAAAAATACTGGGTCGATGCATGGGATCATGTATCACTTGCAATAGATCCATGTTTAATTATTGAAACAACCCACTTAGAGGATGTCTAATCATTTATTTCACTAGATTATGATCATATCTTCGATCTTATACAACCAGGTATGTTACAGTTGGAAAGACTTCAAAATATAATGATAACAATCTATGATAGTTTGTAATTTAGCTATATGATCAAACTCCTACACACTTTTATTTGACCTTACATTAAATTTTTGCAGGACACATATACACAATGGTTTCCCCAAAAGAGAATGAATGAGGCACTGATTATTGGTTGGTGTGATATGACGGGAAGCAATCCCTCAATACATTGGTGACTAGGGATGAATGTATTGAATATTGGCTTGATGGTTTTCAAGGGTGAATACCTTATACTAGATTAAAAATCAAGAAAGACCAGTAATTATGTATTCATGGATTACACACCAAGTGCATTCATATACCACTTTACAAACTTAGACATTGTTACAAATATCCAACTACAAACAATAACTAGAAAGAGCTAGTTAAAAGTATGATACTTTCTACCTCATTCAGAGCATGAGAAATTGTTGAATACCATTAGTAACAAAGAGGATCCAGATGGTCTACCTGAATGACATGAGGTAATTATACAAGAGAGGTAAAATGACTATTGAATGTTCTGTTGTATATTGAAGTAACTGGATTATTATGTTG
This sequence comes from Picea engelmannii, assembly GCA_009831015.1. NCBI lineage: Eukaryota > Viridiplantae > Streptophyta > Pinopsida > Pinales > Pinaceae > Picea > Picea engelmannii. The sequence continues at coordinate 623,152 of ML781259.1, forward strand.
TTTTTTCAATCCATTTGCATATAACTAAATTAGTTTTAGTACATGGGTCTAACACTATTGCCCTTTTGTTTGTCAAGGTTATATGAAGAATCATAGGCACATGAGTGTTAGGATATTTAGACACTTAGGAGTTAGTTAATATCAATTTGGTCTAATGTGTTATTAGGTAAAAGAGTGTTCCTTACAATGTTTCTTTAGCATGCATTTGTAGTTAGGTAATATGATGGCCACGACATGTTCCTGACATAGAGTGATCCGACGACTCATATTCTCCTCAATCTTAACAGCTACATTGATATGTGGATTAACACCCGATTGGTCCATGATCTCTATTTAAATAGCATGGAGGGTCATTTGTCGATGATTGATTGTGAGAAACTCTCTTGTAAATATCTATGTAATATTTTCTTTTGCATCAATAAATTGCTCCAAGTGGCCATGTTAGTTGGGGCTGTGGATGTTCCCCACATGGATTTTTCCACATAAATACATCGGTGTGTTGATCTTTGATCTCATTGTGTGAGTGTTTACTAAAGGTGTTCGTCCTCTATTGGAATACATGTGTTGTCGAACATGGTATTAGAGCGCATTTGAAGACCCGCCCCTATTGTAGATCGATATCTTGAAGCCATGTTACCGCATCTCTAGTTTTTTCCACAAAACAATGGCTTTTTTCAACACCACCATCCAAAGTCTCAAAAAGATTAAATTCTCAGTTTCAAACTTGATTTGATTACTTATTTCACATTGCCTAAATTTGCTAAGTTTTTCTTGAGTGTAATCAACCTTAACTCACCTAACTCCCATAATTGTTCCTTGTAAATGTGTCTCATTTCAAACAACACACTTATATTTGGTTCTAAAATAGGAATGTCATATCGTGTCACAAGTGTCACTGTAGTGACAAAGTCAAGACACCATATGACAAGATCAAACATGGTGTAACTTTGTTAGTTTCAATCTACAAACACTTCAACAATGCACTTGTATTTTAGTGAGGGTTTTGACATAATTATGGTGCATGACACTCTATATGAATTTTTTATGAAGTATTATGAAGGATGTTGATGAGCTAGCTTCTATATTTATGTTATGTATAATTTAGGCTCTCGTGTGAATGAATTCATGGTTTATGCCTATGTTATATATGTTATATATTTGTCATGAATGTATGGATGAAGAATGGTTGCATACATACTATTTGTTCTACATGTATATTCATATAAGGAAATTAATCATAATCATTTCATGTGAGACAACCATATGAACTCGAGGTCTTCAAATTAGTTCCAACAAATTAGTTCATCTTGAAGTCTTATGGAAGTCTTGGAAGTCATGTTATGATCTTACATTGCTTACTCTTATGGAAGTCTTGGAAATTTATATTATGTTATGCTCTTATGTTTACATGACTATGTCACCTT
>ML781259.1:650700-670023 GCA_009831015.1 Picea engelmannii
CCTTAAGCCAGGGTGCGAGAAGTTCGCATTGTTTTGAACTGCTAGGGTGCGAACTCTTTCTAAAGTAAGGAAAAAAGATGCTTCTAGAAGGGAATCTTCTAGAAGGATGAGATGGCATTCGAATGGTTATCCTAGTACTAGATTCCCTGATATTTTGGGATCATTCTTATCCAAGTAACTAATTTATTCTCTCTTATATATTGAGGGAATTCTCATGGAAAAGGTTAAGCAAGAAAGGTTAAGCAAGATTCATTGGAGAATTAGTGAAAGAATTGTGTGAAGGACTGAAGCTACAACAACTTAGAGACTCCAGCAAGTTTATCCAAAGGGGTTGATCTTCTTCATGCAAGTGAGCAAGTGTGTGTGTCAGAGCCAAGGGCCATCGAAAGGAAGGTTGCGACATCAAGGCTCAGGTTGTAATCTTTACTTTCCATTAATATGATACAGTAGCATGTCCCTTTCCCATAAAGCTATTTCCACTTTATTGTATAATTCCTTGATCATATACATAGATTGATTGTTGAATAGATTGTGCTTTCTTCACTTTGGTTGGTTTGTGTTGTCTTGGTCTTGGCTACATGAGAGAACTGGAGTGAAGCGGGAGCAACAAAGACCATAGGAAGCGATTATAAGGTATGTTACTTGTTCTTGCCTCCTAGTTAATTCAATGGTCAAAATCTAGGGAAAGAGTCATGTTCTGTCTTGCTTTGTTCTAGATCCAGGTGGATCTAGGGAGATCGGTTAGTGTCCGCACCTATGGATTTATCCAATAACATTTGTTAAGATAGTTTTCGCAGTTGCGACGTTGTGGAAACTAGGTTTTCCCCCTCCAACATTCACCTAGTATTTTGACCAAGTCAACTTTGATTTGGTTAATGATCCTAGGAATTGCGATGTTATAAAATCTATAAATATGTTGCATTTTATGGATGTTGTGACAAGTTTGTTATAATAATGACACTTCAAAAAGGATTTGTGGATCTTCTTGGCTAGAGTACAAATATTTAAATACATTGTGCTAGGCCTCTTCTTGTTTCGTTTTAATTTTCTGATGGTCAAATTTTAAAGGAAACAACTATTAAAAGACATCGTAATAGGGCTAGAGTACATGATGGCAATGGTGACTTGTGAATGGGGCCAATGTTGAAATTTTTTCAAAATGTTTCTGTATAAAATCATACATCCTTGAGTCTTGAAACCCTCCCATACCATCAAGACATGTGTCTAGTCTAACCATGTCAAATTGTGATGCATACATACACATATTGAAGAAATTTCAATGTTGGCCCCATTCACTGCTCACTATGCGGGGTCGGCACAAGACATTTTTGGTGGTTGAATTGGAATTTCCATGACATTTCAAGAGAGTTCCAACAAATATTCTACAGATGGAAACAATGACATTTGAAAATGGTATGCCCATTATGAACGTTGTTTCAAACATGGATGATCTCAAATATTATGTGGTCGAGACATCATACATCCTTGAGTCTTGAAACCCTCTCATACCGTCACGGAATGTGTCTAGTCTAACCATGTCAAACTTCGATGCATACAGGCACATATTGAAGAAATTTCAACATTGGCCCCATTCACTAGTGCTCACTATGCGAGGTCGGTGCATGACATTTGTGGGGGTTGAATTGGAAGTTACATGACATTTCAAGAGAGTTCCAACAAAGATTCTAAATATGGAAACAACGACATTTGATAAATATGAGACGCCCCATTATGAACATTGTTGAAAACATGGACGATATCAAATATTATGTGGTCGGGACCTCAAACATCCTTGAGTCTTGAAACCCTCCCATACCTTCAAGGCATGTGTCTAGTCTAACCATGTCAAATTTCGATGCATATAGACACATATTGAAGAAATTTCAACATTGGCCCCATTCATTGCTCACTATGCAGGGTCAATGCATAACATTTTTGGTGGTTGAATTGGAAGTTCCATAACATTTAAAGAGAGTTCCAACAAAGATTCTATGGATGGAAACAACGACATTTGACAAATATGAGATGCCCCATTATGAAATTTGTTGCAAACATGGACGATCTCAAAGATTATGTGGCTGGAACATCAGCCATATTCCTTGAGTCTTGAAATCCTCCCATACCTTCAAGGCATGTGTCTAGTCTAACCATGTCAAATTTTGATGCATACATGCACAGTTTGAAGAAATTTCAACATTGGACCCATTCACTGCTCACTATGCGGGGTCGGTAGAAGAAATTTCACTATGCTCATTCACCTTCAAGGCAGGCCCCATTCATTATCCTCACTATGAGACATCCATTATATTGAACGTTGATGCAAACATTAGTGATCCCAAATATTATGCGGGGACATCAAACATCCTTAAGTATCGAAACCCTCCCATACCATCAAGGCAACTATCTAGTTTAACCATGTCAAATTTCGATGCATACGGGCATAGATTGAAAACATTTCAACGTTGGACCCATTCATTGCTCACTGTGTAGGGTCGGTGGAAGAAATTTGTGATGGGTGTATTTGAAGTTCAATGACAAATTCAAGATAGTTCCGACAACGATTATATAGAAGAGAATGATGAATGATGACAATGAGAGGTGCAGTATGATGAACGTTGATGCAAATGTGGACGATCTCAAATATTATGTGGGGAAATCATACATCCTTGAGTATTGAAACCCTCCCATACCGTTAATCCATTCCTCTAGTCTAACCATGTCAAATTTCAACGCATACATGCATAGTTTGAAGAAATTTCAACGTTGTCCCCATTCACTTCTCACTATGCAGGGTCGTTGCAAGATGACATTTGTGGTGGGTGAATGACAGCAGTAATAAAAATGATGAGATGATGACATCGTCCTATGAAGAATCTGTGAGTGAATATGATGAGTTGATGACATCGTTCTCACCAAAATATGTCCACTTATTCCCAATGACACATCTTTGATATCCTCCAACATTAAAGAAATCCCCACATCAACAGGGGGTTTAAACATTTTCAATAATTGTCAGTCATTCATGCATTCTCCTACCTCATGGAAATTCTCTTGTGATCATTCTCACCATTATTCAGATAACCTCCACACTATATTCCCCTTAGTTACTCAATAATCCAAATTTAGAAATGACCAAAACTAATGCAACAATGACAGAATAGAAAACCTTGGAAGAGAGATAGATGGTTGTACATAAGCATAGAGGCAAGAAAAATTAGAAAACCTTTAACCCCATGCCTATGAAATAGTTTCTTATTAATTATTTAAGAGCTAAGGTAATACGCCACTAGGTTTCCCATAAAGAAATCAGTGGATTGGTCTATTTCTACCTACGTGAGGGCACTGAAAAGGAAGGAGATGCTTGAGGGATTGTTGAGTAGAGAAAGGAAACATTTTCCCTTGTGTTGTGTATGGCATGGAAGAGATATTTTACTGTATACTCAAATATCACTCACAGACCCACTCTATATATCATCTCATCTCATCCCCGTTTCGTTTTAATTTTCTGATTAGTCGAATTTTAAAGGAAACAACTATTAAAAGACAATGTACTAGGACTAGAGTACACGATGGAAAATGGTGACCTATGAATGAGGCCAACGTTGAATTTTTTTCAAAATTTTTCTATATGACATCATACATCCTTGAGTCTTGAAACCCTTCCATACCGTCAAGGCATGTGTCTAGTTCTAGATCGTGGGTAACATACTCCTGCTCATGTTCATTTAGCATATGTTATTCATAACAAACCACTTGTCCATCTTGCATGAGAACTCCATTGAGTCCCTCTTTGCAAGCGTATGTGAAAACTAAGAAGTCTTTTTATGGGTCTGCAATCTTTAAAATAGGGGCATTAATCAATATTTTCTTTAATTGTTGGAATCTATCTTCACTCTGGTGACCACACAAACTTCTTCCCTTTCCTTTGTAAGGAATTAATAGGATTTTCGATCTTGGAGAATCCCTTGATGAACCTTCTATAATATCCAGCCAATCCCATGAAGGATATCACTTATGTCATGTTTCTAGAGGCAAGCCAATCCATGATTGCCTTGATATTTACTAGGTCTACTGCCACTCCTTCCATTGAAATTACATGGCCTAGATATTGGATTTCCTTTTTAAATAAATCACACTTGGTGAACTTAACGTACAACTGATGTTCTCTTAACACCTATAATTCCATCCTAAGGTGCTATTCATGCTCCTCTTGGTTCTTGGAATACACCAAAATGTCATCCACAAATACTAAGAAAAAATTGTCTAAATACTTGTTGAGCACATTATTCATCAGACACATGAATGTAGTTGGTGCATTTGTAAGCCCAAATGGCACCACAACAAACTTGTAGTGCCCATGCCTTGTCCTAAAGGTTGTCTTGTGGATGTCCTTATCTTTAATTCTGACTTGGTGATATCCTGACCTCAAATCTATCTTTGAGAAAACTGTAGCCCCTCTTAGTTGATCAAAGAGATCTTCTATTCTAGGAAAAGGGTATTTATTCTTGATGGTCATCTTGTTCAATTGTCTAAAATCGATGCATAACCTCAAGGTACCATCCTTATTCTTTACAAACAGGGCTAGAATCTAAGAAAAAAACACCCATAAGAAAGGAAAAACATTAAAAGAGTCCAAGAACAATCATAACTTGAAAAAGAACCCCGATGAGGACAAGGATCTAGAGAGAAACCTCTAAAAGAAAGTGAACATCGACCCTAGGCACTCTGCCCTTGATTGAAGGAATAAAAAAAAACGAGTTAGTTTACTAGAGCTATAAAGCATGAATTGGACCATGCACACTAGCCGATTCAAATAGCCATGGCTTACTAAACCAGAAATTAGCCTCGTGCTCTTGCACCTCTACTCTTAAAAACCACTAATCTTCACCATTATCCCACAATGCTATGGAGATAATAATCTTGTAGGTTCAAAAGCATGCAAAACTAAATGTATTTTTGTGCACACTAAAGATATCATTCTCTTCGCACCACTTACTCCACTACGCGATGAGTTTTCCCTACTCAATGCCACATCCATACTTAAATGGATGTTATGTACCTTGACCTTCATGTTTTATTAAGGAATTGGTTGATTATTAAGCTTTCAATTAACCATAATGTCCCCCATTTTCAACAAAATGGCTTGATTGTCACAATTATCCACTAATTCATTATGTTCATGAAATACATTGAGTTTTTCACCTAGAATGGTATTAAGAACTAGGTGCCTAATGACATTTTTCGAGTCTCGTGCCATAGATAATCTTTGGGTGCCAATGCTTTCAACATTCTTTAAGCCTTACAACACAACATAATCTTTGGTTGGTTATTTATTGACATACCTAGACCCCAAACATATGTAATTTCAAGTGTTCCTCCGAGGCTCAAAATAATTGCCTCCCCCCCACCACCCCCCCACACACCTCACTCCAATGTTCAAGAGAGAATGTTGTGTAATGAAATCACTTAAGATAAACATCCCATTGCCAAATGTTCCTTTGTCTTTTTCATGCTCTTTTGAGATGAGACTTAGCTCCCCCAATTATCTTGGGCATATTCAAATATCTTTTTCTTTCTTTTGAGACTGGGGTCCAACAAGCTCCAACATATGGTTTTGAGTAGTGTCAAATTCAAGACACACACATCAATAAGGGAAAAGGCAAGGTTCCAAATTTTTGAAAAAAACAATGGTGGTTATCTAGAATCTTTCCTAGATGATAGCTTTGATTTCCATTGCATTAGGGTTTATCTATGTGGTTAGTATTCAAAATTTTCATTAAAGTTTTTATAAATGTTATATAATAATAATAATAATAATCTGTATTTTAAGGTCACTGCTAAGCCACACCAAATTTGTGTATGAGACCCCCTTGTTTGTGGGACAAGGGACCCCCTCTACCCAGTGATTTGACTGGTAAAGTCTACGGAGGTATACATACCCGACCCCCCTCTGAATTTGAAATTGTTATCTCTTAGGAGGAAACACATGTTCTTAACCATTAGACCCACTCAGGCTATATATATATATATAATTTTGCTTTGCAATATTTTTTTTCTATAAGGATTAATTAGACTATCCATGATATGATTTTCATAAGTTAACAATGAAAGAAACATTTTTATTAAGACTCTAAACCAAGGGTTTTTTTGACCACATGAAGTCATAAAAACCATAAAAAACTTATCACGATTTCAAAGGGAAACCTTATCACGATTTCAAAGGGATGGGGGCTTTTTTCCCTCTTTGAAGAGAACCTTTAACTCTTCTGAGATTCATTTGCACTAATTAATTCTCTTTCCGGCAATGATTTTTCAATGCAGATGGACGAAGTGCTACCATTCGTTGCAGAAACCATCAAGTGGACATAATAGAGGTGCATGATTTCAACACCATGTACGAGCTATATGACCCTTCTACTATCATGTTTTTTTTCCGTGATAAGCATATAATGATAGACTTGGGGACGAAGAACAACAATAAGATCAACTGAGCTATGAAGGACAAGCAGGAGTTCATTGATATTATTGAGACACTGTACAGAGGGGCCAGGAAGGGCAGGGGTCTGGTCATTTCCCCAAGGATTATTCCACCAAATACTGATATTAGGTAGATAACAACAATTGTATTCTATTTCATATGTCGAACTGGGTTTTCTTTAATTTTATGGATGGATGGATACATTAAACTTTGGGCTTAGACAAAGAGGGTAGGTTTTCTCTGGCCCGAACCTCGCTGAATCAAAATTAAAACTTGAACCTAAATGGATATGATGTTTTAGGCACATAAAAATTGTTCAAACAGTCTGGTTATTTGTGTTTGTCCTATGAAGTGCTTCTTTACTAGAATATTATCCGATGTAAAGAATACTATTGTCTGTTTGAATGTTTTATTATGCTCATTTATTGAATTCTGATAAATTATAGTAAAATCCCTATGGCATATTGCTACTATCGTGTTTCTTATCACACACATTGATAGGTAGAGAGATAGGCCATGGTTTGTGGGCAATAGAAATGGATTTTTTTTTTTTGTTCACATTTTATGATTCATCTATGTATAAGTTTTAAATGTGAAATTCTGGAAAAGTTTAGCACAAATCCTAAGGGAATTGGAATGCCACTTTTTTCAGTAGGGCGAAAATTATCCACCTCTCTGTAATCCTGTCTTACAGGTTGGGCAAGTTGGAACCAAGTAAATTATATAATTCCCACCAGACTGACCTGTCACTACATAGTTCTATAGATTACATGGTTTCAACATGGTTCCAACCATCCCAACCAGTCACTTCAAGGTTCCGGGCAGGATTTCTGAGCGGTCGATAATTTTTTCCTTTCGGTAGTGTGAGTCTATGTTGTCAACCTTTTTCCAAACAGGTTCAACGATTTGTTGATTACTGCCCAAATCCAACTTTCATAGATGGTCAATTAGTGTGCATTGCATCATGCTTGATGCACAATTCATTCCCATAAAACCGAGTATACCGAAATCCATCAACATCACCGTTTGAGTGGAATTTCTCTTCAATGGATAATTTGAATCTCCCATTCAACATAGATTTTAATCTATATATTAAGTTGAATTGAAGTTCTTAAAAGTTGAGTTGGCAAGTAGGTAACCTTTTTGAAATAATTGTGACTCCATCTTAAAAAATTTGAAACTTATAAGTTGTCTTGAAGAGACTTTTTATGATGTGGGGGCATTTCCGTAAGTTCACATTGAATGTCTTTATTGCCAATTGGACAAACACTTTTCAATATTTGTATTGCTTATGTTGTGTTTTTTTTTCGGAGAAAGAAAAATCTTTATATTCATAAAATATATATATATATATATATATATATATATATATATATATATATATTTTGCAGCCACTCATGGGACTGTCCATTCTTATCACATTACCTCATATTCGTTCATATTCCACCCTCCTTTCCTTTATCAAAACATTACAAAAACACCTTTCACTAGTTCAGAAAACATTTCCTTGTTTTTTTTTATGAAAGTAGCTATAAATGGAAATTCATTTCCTCACAAAACTGCCCTTCAAAATGTTTCTAAGAAATGAAAGCTCTGGCAGCCTGGGAGAGAGCCTCCTTAGAAAGTTCATCGGCCATTGTGTTAAGTTCCCTGGGAGTATGATTGATAGAGAACCATTCCAGAGTTGAAAAGACATAACGAATCTGGGCCATCAGTGTCTTGAGTCTTAACACATGCATCTGACTTTGTCCTTTAACCCATTTAATTACAACCTTGGAGTCACCCAGAATTTGAATTTTTTGCAAATTTAAGGAGATGACCATGAATAGTAAAACCCATAAAGAAGAAAGCTCCACTTATGTTGTATTGTTATCTCAATATAACAAAAAAAGAGAAAATGGTAAGTGAGTTGAATCATTTATTTTTATTTTTATTGTATATTTAAAGATTATATTACCTATTTTTATGCTTCAATTTCTAACTTATATTCCAAATCAATTTCTTAGTATTTGACTTTTTCTAGAACATGATTCTTCACCAAACACATATTATATCAATTATGCATTGTTGAGGTTCTCTAACCAAATACTCTCATAACATGATCTGATCCTCTAACAAGCTAGTTCGTCCTCAAATTATGTTTCTAACCTTCAAACCCTTGCATTAACTGGCTTCATCCCAAAAATCATCTGACTTGTCCACAAACCTCCTAGAGAATTTATCTGATCTCATCATCCTCTAGTCTTCTAGGTTCCTAGTTTGTTATGATCCTCATCCACATGCTCCTCTCCTTCGTACTGGTCAAATATTATGCTTCAACACAGGGTGACATTTTAAGAAATAACAAGACACAAATAAAAATTAAAATAAACAAACCAATTAACAACTTTCTTTTATAAAAGAGGCCAACATCTATTAGCAAATGTCATTCATTGAGAAACAATTTTTGTCAATTTGTTCTACTATATCTAAGTTTTTGAGGAGCAAACATGGACCAGCTAGGACTTGATCCCAGGACCTCCCAAATACCTAGCAGGGTGCTCAATCAACTGAGCTAGTGGCTCATATTTCCATGCATTTTTGGACTCAACATAAGTTTATTCAAATCTGTATTGAAAGACTTCAAATGTGCTTTATGTCTTATATGATCTAATTCTTACCTATTAATCCCTTGAGAATTTTTAAAATTGAGATATATCCATAAATAAATATCGACATATCTTTTATTACCGAATTATGTACTTCACCTAATTTTGATATAATTGATCTCTCTGCACATACAATCATAAATAATATCTCTGCACATACAATTCTTATAACTCTTTTACATTTATAAAAATGTTGTTCATAGTTTAAGATAGAGTGTGGTTTGATTGATTATCATCACTAGATTTCTTCTTTGAATGGAAGAATGTAATTCCCTTAAGATGTTGGGAGTAGTATTAAACTTTTTCTTCCTTCCTTGTTTTAGGTGGCTTACCCCTCAAGTTAAGTTCTTTTTACAATAGCTACTGCAGCAAAATTTACCCAACAACAAGAAATATACCCAAAATATCCAATCCCAATGGTTGAAACAGTAGCAACAATTAACCACAGGAACACAAAACTCATCCCTAGCAATAAATGATGTTGATATAACCATCACAACAACATAAATTATCAATTGTTTTTGTCAATAGAATCTGGAACCCGTGCTATGTGGGTTGGCACCTTGGTGATTCTGTTGAACCAATCCTCAACACAAATGAGTTTAGGGTTCAATCCCTTCCTTAATCCCTTGTTTATGCTCCTAGGATGCTTGGTCCTTCTTCTGCTAGCTATAAATCTTCCCTAATTCCTGGAAGATGGAGGCCTATGTCCCACTGACAGTCCCCTTCACCCCTACGGCTTCAAAAACATATAGTGTCACCCTTCCGTTTACTCACCTGGTTAGTAGAGACATAACTCAACCTCCCCTCCAAGGTTGCTTAAGGCTAGATCAGTCCCTCCAACCCCCTTGCAGCAACTTCCTGGTTCTTGGACGGGTAGATTCGACCCTCCAAATGGCCCAACAAACTCAACAATCCTCCCCAACAATTTTGTCTCGCAACGGCTATGCTTCTGGTGCAAGAATGAACAAGGGTTGAGCTAGGGTAAGCCCTAGGAAACACCTAAACTCAACAGAGAGAAGGAGGGTTTACCCACCCTCCAAAGGACCGAGGAAACTGCCTCCAAAAATAGAGGAGACAACTCCAAAAATAATCCTTGTGTCTTTTCAAATGAGCCTCCATATCCTTATATAGATCTTGTCTTTTGCTTGCTTCCTTGTTTTAGGTGGCTTACCCCTCAAGTTAAGGTATTTTTACCCTTTTCTTCACCCAATGGTAGCTTATCAAAACACGGACAACAATCTTTTTTCCCTACCAACCACTTTCCTCTTTGTGTCCATTTAAGGCCCCAAGACTTCCATTAAGGCCGCATGACTTCCCATTAAGGCCTATAGGGAGCCCCCTAAGCCACTATGTCCCTCCTCTGGTGGGATCAAAGGTTAGGGGACATGCCAGGCTAGATACCATATGAATTTTGAGAATGATGAGTTGGTTCTTGTAGCACCAAATAGGTTCTCTTCATCTTGGGAGACTTTTGTTTGGGGTGTCTTCTCGAGAGAAGTTTCCCACCTTTGAGAATATTTGGGATGATTTCATCTAGGAGGAAACCATGTTAGATATGGTTTCAGCCAGAGTGAGGAGATCTAGAACCTATCCCTCATTGGGTAGATGAGGAAAGGTGTCCAGGTTTGATAATGGAGGATAATTCACCTCGAACGACTTTGATGCCTTTTGTAGGGAAGTAAGGATGAAGAGGGTGTTGATATTACCTTACAATCCTTAGTAAAATGGGGTTGAAAAGAGGAGGACTAGGTCCATCATAAATTCAACGAAGGCTATGATTCATGAACTAGTTCTACCCATGTGTCTTTGGGCAAAGGCATGCACTACAACTATCGACATTCTGGACATGTGTTCTCATTGGATATTGAAGGACAAGACACCATAAGAAGATTTTACGTGTGATAAACAATGAGAATCACACTTTGACTTGTAATATTATATAAATAATAAATATACAACTCAAATTTGACTTGTTATATTATATTGTGTGATCATGTGTGTTCTTGTGACCATTTCTTAGCCTACTTGCATAATTATTTTATACAAGTGATTAAACCTATGAGAAATATATCTTTGGCATTCTCTTATTCTATGGTTGTATTTTTGCTCCCTCTCGGACATCTTTTCTCCTTTTCTTTTGCATGGTTTTAGGGGACGTACCTATCCCAAAAATAGACATCCTTGTCCCAAAAGTGGATGTCTAGAGGTTACTCGAGATAGTCTTCCAATCCAACGAGTCATCCAATGATTAATTACCTAAAATACAAGACGAGAAAGGTGTTTGCAAGGTGTGTTTGGAAGAAAAACGACATTGACTTAAGTTTGTAGACAACAAAACAAGGGTTACACTTGTACTTAAATGGTTTCTAGTGATGTTTGTGGTCCAATGAGAATTCAATCTCTTGTTGGTGCAAAATATTTTTTTATTTTTATTGATGATTTTTTGAAATACGATTTGGGTTTATTTTCTGAACAAAATGTTTTTGGAACTTCTAAATGGTTCAAAGTATTGGTGGATAAAGCAAGTGGTAAAACATAAAATTATTGAGGTGTTGTCAAGTACCAAGGTTGAAGGGGGTGAGTATGACTCAAATGAATTTCGTGATATTTGCTACAAGCAAGGCATTAAGATAAAAACAAAAAAAATTTACACACTGCAAAAAATTGGTGTAATGAGATGGAAGAACAGATCAATAATGGAAATGGCTAGATGCATGTTGAAGGAGGTTATCTTGGAAATTTGTTTTGGGCAGAAGTAATTTTAACAATATTGTTTCTATTGAATAGGAGTCTTACAAAGGAAATTTGTAGAGAAATCTTGAGGAGTCTTACAAAATTGAATGCATTCAAGTTGTATGACCATGTCAATAAGAAAGTCATCATTAGTAGAGACGTAATTATTTATGAGAATCCTTAACAAGTGCAGACCAGTGGCTAGCAAGATGAAACTTTGTAGCTAGAAGAAGAACTATAAATCAAAATTCATATAACATATAGGAGGAGATGAAAAGCAGAAGAAGAAAAGTAGGAAAAGAAGTAGAATTGAAGGAAGATGAAGAACCAAGCAATCCACAAAAAGGCCAAAGAGATTTTACAAAACCGTTCAGGATTATTACAACATGAAGGAGTTAGAACAATGTCTAGATCACCTTATTAGGTAAGTCTTTCTACGATGAGTGAAGTTGCCAATTCTCATTATCTTGTTTCTTTTGAGGAGGCTAGTGAAAAATAGGTTTGGATTAGATGCAATGCAAGTAGAGTATGATGCTTTGATGAAAAACAAGAGTTGGAAATTAGTAGAACTTCCACCAAGTAAAATTTGATAGGTTGTAGATGGGTGTATCAAATGAAGTTAGAAGCAGAGGGCTAAATTGATAAGAACAAAGCCAAGTTTGTTGCGAACGGATATGTGTAGTAGGAAGGCACAGACCTTGAAGATATTTTTGTTCCTACAATGAATCTAGTCATTGTAAGTTTGTCATTGATCATTGTAGCATAGATTGGATGGCAAGTCCACCAAATGGCTGTTAAAAGTGCATTTTTGAATCGATATTTGGAATAATTTTATATTAAGTAGCCACAAGGTGTTGCTATCAAAGGCAAGGAAAAAGGTATGCATGTTGGTGGAAAGCATTGTATTGATTGAAGCAAGGCCATCAATCATGGTATGAAAAGATTGATAAATATCTCAGATCTAGTGGATTTAAAAGAAGTAATTTAGATCTCAATCTGTGTATTAAAGAATAAGAATTTGAAACATTCTCATGGTAGTTTATGTTGATGACAATCACAAGTAACATTGCTAAATTGATTGATGAAGAAAAATGCAACCTTTGTAAAGCTTTTGATGACATATTTGAGTTTATTATATTATTTCCTAGGAATTGAAGTTTGGCAGCAAAAAGATGGAATATGTATATCACAAATGAATTATGCATTAGAATTGACTTAAAAAAAGGTTCAACAAGTTGCAATCCTAGCAGGACAACAATGTAGGTATGATTGAATTTTTCAAAAAATGATAAATCAGAAGCTATAAATGAAAAAATGTATCGCCAACTTGTATGGATTTTGCTTTATCTTACAACAACCAAATGTGATACAAATTTTGTAGTTCATATGTTTTTCGTATTTTTTGAATTTTCTTAAACGGAGCATTGGAATCCAGCAAAGAGAGTGTTAATATATATTAAGTATTTTGAAATTGCATTGAAAAGAATGAAAAAATCTGGTGGAGCAGTTTTACAAATGTAGATTGGGTAGGAGAAATTGATGGCAGAAAATCAGCATCAGGTTATGCTATTAACATTTGAATTGGTGTAATTTCTTGGGTAAGTAAGAAAAACCTATGTTTCATTTTCATCAACAAAAGAGGAATATAAAGCAGCAGTCAGAGCAACCCATGAAATAATTTTGTTATTCAGAATGTTGAATGATTTGAAGATACTACTACAACAGATGCAACTAACGGTTTTACAATGTGACAATAAAAATGACAAGGAATCCAGTTTTTCATTCAAAAATAAGACACATAGAATTTCATCATCATTAAATGAAAGAGAAAGTATGTAACAAGGAGATAGAGATGATTTTTGCAGGTCACAAGATCAAGTACTCAACATTTTCATCGAGGCATTCAACAAAGAAAAGGTTTTAGAAACCTATTCCAAGTTGTTGAAAACAAAATAAGCATTAAAGGGGGTTGTTAGACAATCTAATGTTTATTTTACAAGTCTTAATCCCTACAGGTCACTAGTGTTTGGTTATAAAGTTAGTCATATAATAAAGTGTAATGTTAGGACGAGTTTTAATAAAGTGATGATGGTGTAATAAATCACGAGTTGTTCCATACAAGAAAAATGGAACGTGTCCCTCCCTTTGATATGAATATGTATGCACCAAATGTTAATGACATAAATGAGAAATAAACCATTGATTGGTCACATTTTCTTTGCCCGCATGTTTCAAATATTTCTAACATTATATTCTTATTTATTTGTTGTATAAAATGGCAAAAGCTTTAGCGTTGACACTGAATGATGGCTTAGAGAAAATTCAATAATGGAATACCTTTTTCGTGATTTATATCATTATCTAGAAATAATAGGCTCGAATTTTGTGCCAATTGGCTAGAAATAATAGGCTCGAATGAAGGTCAATTGGCTAGAAATAATAGGCTCAAATTTTGTGCCAATTGGTTAGAAATAATAGGCTCGAATGAAGGTCTAGGTGTTATTGGTGTGCCAATTGCAGCTTGGCTAACCACCGCATTACCAGCGGGAATAGTCGACATGTGAGGGACCATTGTAGAGTGAGCTATCTGGAGAGAAAAAGTGGACTTTGGGCCAACAGAGGATGTGTTCGGACCAACGAATGGTGTGGCTGAAAAAATGGTAGTACTAGTAAAATGGTTTAAAGGTATAGTGTAGGTGATAGGCACGTTGGCACCTATCCCTGTTCCATAAAGATCTCGCACCATGCGTGGTGGACTTCGAACAATGTCTGTGGTCCAAAAGGGGTCATAGACTAAAGGGTTTGAATGAGGCCCAGTCGGAATGTCAGAAGGATTGACGACGACGAATTCACCGGCTGAATTCAGTTGGAGAACACGTCTCTCATAACCCTCCGGAATGCGGAAAGCCTCTCGAGACTCTGAAACAATCCGAAAATTCTCTAAAGAGGTGGGAACTTCTTCTTGGGAGGTTATAATGTCGTGAACCTCTCTCTGTTGAGGAGATTCCTCCATAGAATGAGGGGGTAAAGGGGTATTCTCTTCCATATTTTCTGGAGGAAGTCCCTGTAGCCTCCACGAACGGTGTGGAGGGTCAATGTTGGTGAAAAAGAGTCGGCAAAAAAAATATATGGCCAACTACTGAAAATAAACAGCATACGCTAATAGAATCTAGTTTGTGATGAAATCCGGGACCTTCTCTCGATGACCGTACTAGTTTGTGATGAAATCCAACATCGCATGATCAAGTCAAGAAGGGGTGGGGATATGGTGGAACAGTTACAATGGTGACTTGCTTAACGGACTTATGCCTTGGTGCAAGATTCCATGCAGTAATTGCGGATTTACCCTCCAAGGAGCTCGAGTGAGTTTGACCAATGTCTGCTCCAGGTACAGTGAGACTTCCCTTCAATGTCACCTTGTGTAAGACCCTAAAGATTATGGCCACTAAGGTTACCAATTTGCAGCCAGCCCCTGGGTGGGTACAGTCGACAGTCCAGTCCGAACGTACGGGCAAGGTATCTAGCCCGAGATCAACTTGAAAGGCTTCCACTCAACCTTGTGGGTATACCTTTAAGCAATCCCCATAATACGTTCTGACCACTACAATCAGTCAAACCACGGAGGGATAATCTCCATAGCTTTCCCAAGTGCGACCTCGTGCGTAACCCTTGTGTGAGAGGGGGATCCCAGGAAGACTTATACAACAATTGGATTTGTCTCTCCCTAGCTCAGGATGCTAATGTTTGTTTTGGAAACTTTGGAGAGTTATGCTCACATCCTAATCCAAAGTATTAATCCTAGTCTACTGTTGGTGGAGGATCCTAGAAAATAAAATGTTCTAGATAGTTTTTAATTAGCGTTCATTTTATAACTGTTCTTTACTCAAAAGGGGTGCATGGAAGAGAAACGAATGGAATGATGACTCAATCCCCCAAAAATGCATCAAAGATGATAAGCAATCATTTTTGTTCGATGAATATCTATTTAAGGGAGAGAGAGAGTTATTTTCACTAACAAGCACTAATAAGGAATGTCCTCAAACAATTTTTTTTTTAACTCAAATCCAATGTGGTGCTAAAACTTTTGGAAATATCTTCTAATATGCAAAATCAATCATGAAGATGTCTCTTTATTGTTTGTGTGTGAATAATGATTAATTCAAAACAACACTTCTCCTGCTAATTAACCTTTTGGATCAAGGAAACTTAGACAAGCATAAGCAGGTTGTGTACAAACAATACACCCTCTTATTGTGATAAAAAACAAGAAGCAAAATAAAAGAAAACAAAGAAAACCAAGAACTTCACACAAAAAAAGATGTTGAAGAACAATGACCTCAACAAAGAACAAATGAAGAGATTCGTAGACTTCTGATGTCCTTCACCAGAGTTTCTCGCTCAGTCAAAAAGGAGAGAACAAAAAATGCATTGGTTTCAAACTCTCAATTAGTAGAAAAACTCAAAAATAATGAAGAAGGCTACAAAATATAAATAGAAAGGTGTTTGTTCTTCAGAAAGAAGGATGTCAAAGTTGAATGGGAAGAAGAATTGACTCACAGAGAGGCTCATCAAGTAAAACACAGAGACTAGACCCTGGAAAGAGAAATTCTGGAAAGGTTTTTGGCCAAAAGAGGGATGGCACTCTGGTGTAAAGGGAACCAAGTGTTATAGCACTCTGTGTAAGACAGTCAGGGAACACTGGCACTCTGATAACATATTCATAGGGGCGCCAAGCTTGAAAATCTCCTAAAAATGTCAAAAAATCCAAAAATTGCAGTCTAGTCTGGCAATCAAGTTGAGTGTGATGGGGTAGGGAGTCAATCAGCTCATGAAATCAAGCAAAAAGAGGTGAACCAGGTCTGAAAACAATCAAAGGGTAAGACAAGGTCTACAAGGAGAAATCAAAACCAAAAAGTTTCGATTCGAGACTCCCTAGTGGAGTCGCTAGTTTTTGTTGAAGGAAAATCTCTCTGTGGACAAGTAGATCTCCTCTCGAGAGCTAGACTCTTAAATCTTAAGACAGAAGATGCTTAACGTGGACACTGACTTCCTTTCATATCTATACAAACTAATGCATGAGGAGGAAGGAGAAAAGAAGTACCCTTTATCGACGTTTGTCCCTGCACGCTCCGAGTTGAGCTCCAATCTTTCGCTCCTCAATGAGCCCTATAGACAAACAACAATACAACCACTTCCTACTTTATTGATATTAGCCCGAAATAGATCTATCTATCATAGACAAGTTCATGTGAGGTTAAACACAAACTAGAAAGAAATAGGCCAAGCATGTCATATTAATGAAAACAATGACAGAAGTAGCTTACAACCGTAGATGCAAATGCGACGACTTCGTCAATTCCCCTTTGTCTAACCCTTGCTCAAAAGATCCACGATCCGGATGAAAACAACTTTACTGATTACTTTCCTCCAGTTCACTGTATGTTTCCTATGAGATCATAGGTTTCATGCTTCCAATTCCTCCTCCCTCTCACCATCATAGAGCCCGCTTATATAGATTCAGAGAGGCCTAACCTCTTGAGGTATCTTTTGGGTAAGTTGAGGAATTCCCTCCTTAGATCAGGGATCTTCTCCTAAGATCATGGTTGAACCGGGAATTCAAATGCAACTGCCTTCCAAACTCGAAAGATCTTCCCCTTATTCTCCTCAACAGATCAATTGCTGCCCAGATTAGACAGTGCTCCCTCAAAAGGGGCATCGGGGCGCTATAGCGCTCCCTAGTAGTCTCAAGGGGAGCGTCAGCTCTCTAAAAATCTATAGCGCTCCCTCAGAAGGGCAGTTTGGTGCTATAACACTCCCTAGCACCTTATAGGGGAGCGCCAGCGCTCCTAAGGGTGATATAGGGGAGCGCTCTCTCCCAAAACATTAAATTAAGTGCTCCTTTTAGGTGGCAAGAGGTTCTTATCTCCAGTTAACCATTCCTCTTTCTTCAAATCAAGTGTTTGAGGCATTTTAAGTGTCGCCTTAGTGTAGTCAGCATGGCAGTATGCTTTGCTTGATACTTGCGACACTTATGAGCAACATGTGACACTTGCGAGAAACATGTGACACTTGCGACACTTGCCAAAGTGAGTAATGTTGATGTGTAACAGTGGCCATCAAGGGGGAACCAACATTTCCAAAGAAAGGAAAATCACAAGAATATCCTTGGGAAGGGGTCCAAAAATGGTGATACTAACACAACCTAAATCCAACTATACAAAGCATCTCTCCACTAAAGAGTCCTAAAAGAAACACCGCAAATAAATGACTTCTCCACAAATTTATCCCAAGTGTATAAGGTCTTGACTCCAAAGAAATGAAAAAGTGGAAGGGGACCTTCCGAAAATTGGCACAGGTTGATCAATTCCCACGACCAATGAATGAAGGATTGAGAAGCAGTTACCCCAACCTCCACTTAATATCCCTACCTAGTGAAATTAAACCTCACTTCGTGGGGCACCCACTAGGGATAATAATAGTGTGATAGGACATCTGCCTCAGGTAGCACGAGAAACCCCTTGTAGTCACCTCTGCGATAAATAGGAAAAACAACTAAGGATACCAACTCCCAGTCAACATCCAGGGGGTACATTCGATAGTCGGGATTGAACATGTAGGTAGTGAAAAAATATCAAATCTTAGAAAACACTTCCTCTCAAGTAGGTATGGGCACTAGAGAAACGATCGATCAAACCTAAGTGGGGTTATCTCCTTGACTCTTCCTTATGCGACCTCATGTTTAACTCATGTGTTAGAGGAGGGTCTCGACTATACTTATACGAAAATTCAATTTTGATTCACCCTATCTTAGACTCCTACTTTTTTTTATGGGCCTTGGAGAGTTATCTCTCCAATCCTAATCCAAGGCTCTAACCCTAAACTTGTTGGTGAACCCTAGAAACAAACTCTACTACATCTTAAGTTTAGTATTCATTTTAATTGTTGTTCTTTACTCAGAGGATATGGAAGTGAAACAAATGTTTTCTGAGACTCTTGAAAAAATGAAACTTATAAGAACACTGGAAAAGAAAACTTTACACTAATTCTTCAAAGAAAAAGAGTTTCAAAAAATAAAAATTCATGGACAATCCTTCAAACCCCGAAATGTAATCTTTTCTCTTTATGCTGCAAAATGCATAAAGTAGCCTTTTGAGAAAAGAAAAAGAAGCAAACAAAAGGATTCTCTTCTTATTTTTCCTTTGAAATGATTTCAAGATGAGAAGAAAAAAAAATCCTATGCTAATATCTTTTTCTTTTTCAAATATAAAGCAAAACAATGCATCGGAAAGAAAGAAACCTAACTAGCAACAAACTAGGCTTTTTTTCATTTTCTTCTTCTTTCTACCAAAGAAAAAACTAACAAAAGATGATAAAAGAAATCAAGTTTTGTGGTTTTATGTTTGAAAAATCCAAGGAAATCACAAAATAAAAGTATCAAACTCAAATACAAACTCAATTTTC
>ML781259.1:700080-710991 GCA_009831015.1 Picea engelmannii
AGAGAGAGAGAGAGAGAGAGAGATTTGAAGAGAGAGAGGGGAAAGGGGGGGGTGGTTGATTTCAGGGAAAATCCCCTTCAATAGTGGGTCAACAAGAACACGAAACAAAGATATACTCACTGATTTTAAGAGAAATAACTAACTATTGGGTGAAAGATAAATATTGAATTACCCAGAGTCCTAAAGTTGATTTTGTTCCTGATTGTTATAGTTTCTTCGCTCCTTTCCAATAGCTCCTCTATAACCTACAAGAACCTTAAATATTCAAGACTATATAGATAGGTAGTTACACTAATAGCTACATGTTATTCTAATGAAATACAATGGTAAAATCTCAACAACTAGTACTCTATGAAATATATGTGAAAATATTGCAACCAAAACATTACAAATTCAACATATTTTAAAGGAAAGAGTTTCTATTTTTATTCAGCAGTTAAGGTGGTTACAACTTTATACTTGTCCCATGCAATGCTACCCTATCGAGAGAGATATCAGGTTCCTCCAACCTTGCTCCTACTATACAAGATGGTATTGAATTTTGATCTATCACAAGATTAAAGAGAATACAAGGGGAAACTCTTGGCAAGATAAGTTGATGATAAAAAAATAGGGCTGAAAACAAAGGTTTCCAGGTCAAACCAACAACAACAAGAATGTATAGGGGTTTATAGACTTGGTGAGGTTAACCAAACAAAGGTTTTATTAATGTGTGAAAAGAACTATTACTTGTCATTACCAAGTTATCCTTAAACAAGTTCTCTTTTTATGTGGTCTTTAGTTGGTTAGAGACAACTGAGATGGGTAAAAGGAGTTAGGAAACTAACCAAACCCATAACTCAACATTTAATTAAGAAAGAATATATATTGTTAATCATTTTATGACATGTACATGACTATCTCTTTAGTGGCCCGCGTGTACACGAGTTCCATAACTGTGAGGGTGTGTACATCTTCCAAAAATAGGTGTTTTGGAAGGTCTCAAGGATGTATGGGGAATAATAGTCTATAAATAGGATAGGGATTAGGCCAACAATATTTTCAATCTTCAAAGATGGAAATTGACGCTATCCATGTCAATCAAATATCATAGCCAAAAAAGAGATACATAGTGGATCTATATCTTAGAATCGGTGAAGGATATCTAGAGGCAAGATCTAGATAACCGATCCTTTACAAGTATCGATATGAGGAGTGGTACTATCCAATTGTAACTCAGGAAACAACATAAAGAGGGTGATGCTACTACATTCTCAAGGTATTCAAATCAACTATCCTAGTATGAGTCGACACTGTGTGAATAGAGGATTTGAATTCAAACATAATGAGACATTGTTTGATTACCCGTCATTGATGTATACCGTTAACAAATGTGAAACAACCCACCGATAATGATAATGGGTGTCTAGGTACCTAGTACAATCTAACAAGTGTGAATAGAGGTTCTGATGTCGAACATCTGGTAGAATTTGTCGATTAGGGAACATTGTTATATTCCCACTGTAAAGAGCGAGGGAACCTACCACTGATGAATGCAAGCCCCAAGGTATTAATAAGGACTCTATATACATGTCATAGAGAAAGATATGTTGAATTCAATACGAAGAGATCTATTGGAAAGAGGGTATTGAGGCATCCCCCATCATCCAACAAAAAGAGTAGTATAAGGCTAAATATTTGGAAGGACTCAGACGAAAGATTGAAAGGACCACCATGAAGTACGTCTTTTGTGTGCACTAGATGTAAATAGCACATGAAGAAGACCCTTTGAATAATGACCAATAATGAAGACTTCCAATAGAGGCAAGGAAACCATCAATGGGGACAAATGGAATCCAAGGTACTACATGAATCCCAATGTTCCAATAATGTTCTTTTCATCGAACACAATGGAAACCACTCAGTCAATGACCAATGATGGAATGTCATCTGCTAAGGACAAGGTTACTTATCAAGGATGTAAATAGGCTGAGGGTGCAACTCTAGGTCACACTCTTCGAGAAATTTGTCCTAGTTGATACGAGATTAACTCGGTGGCAGGAAGTCAATGGGGACCCTCCATACCAGCAAGAGTATAGGACAAAGATACTTCTGATTATGAGATGTACTTGACATAGGGGAAGGTCGACTTGCAAATTCAAGGGATTCTGCGGAATGGATGAAACGAGCTAAAAATTCCACTGAACAATAACACGACACAATATATAACTTAGGAAGCACGAAATAAAAATGAATATTGACATAAGTTTGTGATGCAGGAGGAAACTACATACTCTCCATACTGACTAGAAGAATAACCATCCAAAGGAGTAGAAACTCTATGTAACTAGATTAGTTTCCTAAAGCCATACTAAGCCCAAATTATTGAGACTAGACTCAAAACATTTTTCTTTGTTCAGAGGCAACTCAACTGCTGCCAATAATGATAAAGAAAACTCATTCCCACGCTCTTCTTTTGTTATTATTATTTTTTTTCTTTTTCATATTAGAAAGCCTGAAAAGGAATAAAAGAATGCTAGTAGACACAGAGGAAATGAGTGTTGTGGGAAAGAAAACTAGTTCCAAGTGCAAGGAACATACCTATGCTTAATTCAAGGAAGCATGTGTAGGATATGGAAAATGTGGGAATATTTCATCCTAGGGTACATGTGTCAAGTCACAAAGGAAAATATTGCAAGGCTAGAAACTGATGAGAATGCATAAGAGGCTAAACAACAAAAAGTTGAAGTCAACATTAGGCTCAAAAGTGCAAGCAGTAGAATGCAATGCAATATTACAACTTAACACAAAAATGAGGGAACCCCACAAGTATTGGCCAGAAAAATATTAAGAAGAATATATGAGGCTTCAAAAAAAATTCATGGCCGGACTAAATAGGGCTCCCAAGCCTATAAAAATACTTCAGCATGGGTGCCAAACTGTGAAAAAGGTTCTAACTAGGGAACCTAGGAATGGTAGGCTCTACCATATGAATTACAACACTTCTAAACAATAAACAATGTTCTATGTTGGAACTCAGTGGGATCGATCCTAAGGAAAAATGAAATAAGAAACGAATAATGTAAAAAAAGAAGAAAGGGGAAAATCTAACCTATATGCCAGTTTAGATATCATTACTTGTCAGAACGAATCGAAATGGGAAAAAAGGAACCAAAGAAAACGTATCCAAAGTTTTGTATATAAGACCAACAACACTTACCCAGAAGTTAATAAGTCTAATATAGAAACCTATGATAATAACATGTGTTATGTAATACAAAACTTTAAAAACAAGAAACCATAAAAGTACAATATGTACAAATCACCGCACAACCTTGTGGCTTATGTATAGTACTTTTCGAGGTAGAGCCCATTTCTAGGCTCAAGCCAAGGGTTTCTTCAGTATCCAACCTGTAAATCTTCTAGTTTAGGAATAGGTCGAAAATCGATAATCATAGCTTCAAGGATAGCGTCATATGAAGGCAATTCAACATCCAAGAAATCATATGAACTAGGACTCAAGGGCTCACCAATACCAAGGATCGAGGTCTTACAAATAGTAATATTAGACTTGAGAAGAAACTAAAGATCGCTCGGACAAATAGTGTAAAAAAAATACTCCCACGCCCCCATTTGATACATCACCTGATCAATTACTGAGACCTTGTCTCGAGAAGGACCACATGATTGTAAATGATCATTCTCAGAAGAAATTGAACATCGAGGATAACACGCCACATAATTCACCCATGTTAGGAAAGAGTCTACTAAAACACTAGGAAAATACAAAGGACAAACATGAGCTAAAGTCGAACTAGGATGGTGATTATTGGATGAAAGATGATCAATAGTGACAATGCTTCTGTTGTGAGCAAAATGAATCACATGAAAGAGTGTAGACTCAAAAACATTCATAAAATATACATAATCACACCCAAGAAGCATATTAAAGTCTAAAGGATTTTTTACCACTAACATATCGACTAGGACAATCTTTCCACCTAATGCGATAGGCAACTGAGGAAGAATCCCCAAACATTCACTAGGTTTTTTGTCGAAATCTAACAACTCACCAGTAGTTGACACAAGCTTAGGAGAACCCAAAGCTTGCCAAGCCATGGAGGATAACCAAATTTTAGAGGATCCTTCATCTACAATACACCGAATTTTATAGGATCCTTCATCTACAATACACCGACAAATTCCCGTTGAATTAACTTTAACCATTATCTAGAAAGGTGCAGAAGAAGGTATACTAGGATCAATGATATCATTCCAATCAAAGGAAACCATATTAGGATTTGGAGGGAGCATACTCAAAGAAAGTGAAATAACTCCTTGTTCAGAAGGTACCGAACTATAAATGCTAAAGACATAGTTGAAAGATGCATCACTCCCCAAAAGAAGAGTGGGATCGGTTGAATATTGCATCAACATGATCACTTTGGAAGACTTGTCACTCTCCAAGAGAAGAGTGGGATCAACCGAAGATTACATTGGCATGACCACTTCATCAACCACTAGTTGAGCAAGTTGTCGAGAAACCAAAGATGACTCAGAACTAGAAAAACCGCCAGACAAGGACCATAGTCTTTGTACCACCTAAATACCAAGGCACTTATGAGTAAAGCGGTCTCCCTTGCAAAGCTTATCGGTCATTGATGTATACCATTTTGTTTCATTGTTATTTGCACAAGGGGTTTGTATGTAAAGAAAAACCATATTGTGGTGAGATGTCTATGAAATTGGTGCATCTACAATTTATAATAATTTTTCCTTAGGTTGTTTCTAAGAATAATGTTCTTCTCTGTTCCTTTAAAAAATTCATGGCTCAATCATTAAGAACACGGTCATTGAATTTAGGCTTTAATGAGCCATAGAGACAACCAAACAATTTTGATGATACTAATTCTTAAAACGTAGAGATATGGGATGAGTAAGTAATCTTATAAAAGTTGATAATCAAATATGAGGCAATCTTTTTTATTATTATTAGTTTTTTTTTAAATGAGTTTTGTCCAAATTTTGATTAGAAATTTAGAAAATTGTACAAATTTAAAGTTTTTGAAGGCGTTAAACAATTGAGTTACTAGATCCAAAAAATAATTACCAAAAAAATAAAAAAAATTAAACTACCAATAAATTTACACCATTTAAACTATATCCAATAATAATTACCAAAAATTAAAAAACTTAAAACATTTAACCTAAGGAATAAAATGAATTTACACCAATTAAACTACCAATTAAATGAATTTACACCGACTTATCACTAACCACATTTGAACTGGCGTCCACTCATTTTTACTGCTGAATCACATCCCACTGACTTTTAGGTAAAAATACTTACATACGTAGCATATGTTAATGATGAAGGGCCTTGTTATCATCGTGGAAAATAAATTAAGATGACCCCACCTAGCGAAAAGGCCCATAACGACATTATAATTTATTCAAAGCAAAAGAAGAAGATCTCGTCAGCTAAGATGCCCATCGCCACCCATAAGAATTTAACATCTGCATGTAAGAAACGTAACACGTAAGATGAATTAAATTAGCAAACCAAATTGGCCTGCTAAATTAAATTGAAATTGCCTGAAATAGTGAAGTGATGTTTTTTTTTTAAATTGTAGAAATGTTTAAAGTATTAAATTTTATAAATGTGTAATTTCCATAATATTCTTTGAATTAAAGTATAAATTTACGAATTCTTTTATCTAAATTTTATTTATTAATATCCCAAATTTGTAGTTTAAATGTTTTGTTTTTTTGAATTTTGATTCTTTATATATATTTTAGATCAATTTTACCTTAAATTTAATAAAAAATTAATAAAACTGTAAATTTAGGTGGTTGAATTTATATAATCCTAATATTTTGAGTTTAATACTAATCCATTTATAAATTCATAAGTATAATTTAAATAATAAAAATTTATGATTTCAGCAAAATATATATCATTAAATTACAATGAGAACTACCAAAAGTAAAACGTTTAAATAATAACTGTACAAAATCCTTTAAAAAAAATATCAATTTAATATTTCCTTCTCTGTATATAATGACTCAATCATATATAATTTGGAAATACAATATAATATATTTTAAACTATATATGGTATAATTGGTGTATGGGACACCCTTGTTTGTGGGGTAAGAGATCTCCTCTAACTATTAAAATTTAGAAAGATATACATACCCTATCCCTTATAATTTATAAATAATTTTTTTTATCAAAATACAATTTTTATAATTAATTTTGATTTAAATTAAATATAATTAATTAAAAAATATTTTTTATTTAAATTCAATATAATTAATTAAAAAATATTTTTTATTGAAAGTAAAAAAACCAACTGAGAATCTAAAACCTAAAACCGTCTGACATAAAATAGGTATAATTAATTAAAAATTATATTTTATTGAATGTAAAAAAGCAAGTGACAATGAAAACCTAAAACCCTATTCTTCTTTATGAGATACCACCAGATTATTTCAGAAAACCAGCAATTATCTACACAGTGATATCACTATGCGACTGTACATTCAAATTTTAAAATTATATTAAGAAAGACAGCCGTTAACCTGAACCATCGGAAGTTTTTTCCTCTTTTGAAAAAGAAAAAAATATATGTTCGATCTTTTCAACTGGCCAAAACACATAGCCGCAACCCGAAGCAATCACAGTGACCGTGCCGTCCTCAACCTCTATACTCTGTAGGCGTTATGGCAATTGCCATATCAACCACGACGCTCTCACCCAGAGGCGGAGGGCGACGCCCCGTTCCTTGATCGTGATCCCGCCCCTCTTCTTCCAGCAACGCCGCCGCAGCGCCACCATTCACACCCTTCTCCTCGCTCTCGCAAGCGACGTTCGTCCTGCAAATGGGACAGACGGAGCGCTTTGAGAGCCATGCATCGACGCACTGCACATGGAAGGCATGGCTGCATGCCGGGATCACGCGACACCAGTCACTGAGCCGAAATGGATCGAGGCATACCGCGCACTCGCCCTCCTCGCCTCCGCACCCCAGAATCCTCTCTTCTCCTTCTTTTCGGAATTCGACGGTGGGCAGCTGCTGGAGGTGAGCCTCCAAAAGGCCCTGCTGATTGGGAAGCTTGCTGTTCTCTTCTAATGGCCGCTGTCRTCGCCTTTGGTGCATAGAAATGTACCAGACGAGCCAGAGATAAACYGCCACCAACGTCCCCATACCAGCGAAGAACAACAGCAGGGACTCCACCACCGCTAAAAACATTTTCTCTATAATTGCAGGCTGATTATAATAACAAAACCTCGAAACCGGAATTTTATTATTATGGGAAGGGAGGCAACCCARCGTTTAAATTATTATTATTGCTACAAATCCATGTTAAATATAATGTAACCTCAACAGTGTGACTGTACAATGCCAGCTGTACTGGACAGTGGTACTTTCTATTTTTGTCTTGCTTGAGCATATTTAGCTCAACCATCTCCCATTGCATTGTAACATCTTCTCATAACTTCTTCAGTACTTCTTCATACATTTCAATATACTGTTCTATTCTTTTCTCTCTGCATTTCCTGGTTCACAATTTATCATGGTATCATAGCTTCAGCAGTAAGCCTCTTCACACAGCCCGGAGAGCAACACGATCCTAACAGCGCAGAGCTTACACGCATCTTGAGAGCACACGACATAGACTTTTCACAAGGTTTGGAAATCTATCTGTAATACTCTCTAAAGATTGTTGTAAGAAACTCACGTGAGGTTGCAGAGCGTACTACGCTCGAAAGAACGAGGAAGCAGAGATCGAGAGAGAAGAAACAGTAAAGATTCTTGTAATCTTTTCAAGAATCGTCAAAGATTGACGAAGAAAAGCCAGAGGAGGCGAGAACTTTTAAAGAACTCGAAAATTTCGCTCAAATCTGTTAAAGATTGGAGCAGTGAACAAAGAATTCGTGAAATTCTTTCAATCTTTGAAAGATTGACAAATCTTTTCTTCCACAGGAGAAAATTTCGTCAAATTCGGCAAAGATCGCGTCAAACACGCAAGGAACAACAATTGTGGTCATAAGAGTCCTCCTGCGAACGGATCCAAGGCGGGAAACCAGTTCAGAAGGGACGAGGAGAGTGTGGAAAAGGCGGAAGCATTTCAACCGTCAGATCTTGCGCAAAGGCCCGACAACCGTTAGATCAGCAAGAAGGTGCATGTCGTTTAGTCGTTTGAAGCGCACAGGAGAAATTTCGACTTGTGGAGTCGCAAAATCCCGACGTCATCTGGACTGTCCATCAAGAAACACGTGGCGAGATCTTGGCACTTCGCTAACTCGCAAAGTGTCTTTATGCTATCGTGAGAATTCGCGAATCGCGAAATCCCGACATCATCTGAACCATTGGATCAAGAAAGATCGTGAGTCGTCGATCTTATCTCATCGCCACATTGGGAATCGGGAGTTGGACGAGCAAAGGCTATTTTCACTCCAAAACTCCGATACGCAAAATCCCGAGAGGACTTGTGAGCCGTCCATCTTAGAGGACAGGTGGCAGCAGATCTGAGTGTCGTCATTTCGGCATATCGGAGTTCGCGGTTTTGAAAGACCATTGCAACAAGACTTCGCAACTCAGGAAATCGTGATACGCGAAATAGCGATAAGATCGCAGCCGTCCGTTTGTTTTGGACACGTGGCGGACATTGAGGAAACCGTCGGCGTTTCGGCATTCGGGGTTTCAAGTTGACAGAGCAATTGTGTCGACGGAGCATCGCAAGTCGTGATATCCCGAGGTTGAATCAAGACCATCCATCTTGTGAGGACGCATGGCGTAAATCCGAGGACTCGGGAAAAGTACGAAAATGAAAGCGCCATCGGGATTCGGAAAATCGTGAATCCCGAGGACAAGAGATCGGGTTTCTTTGTGGTGAAAACCCCGTAAACGATCGGAGCCATCCATATCGAGGAGACACATGGACGAGATCGGGAGAGTCAATCGACGCATCGGCGATCGACATTTCGCGGATCCTGGAGACGAAACATCCGAGACATCTCCAACCGCAAAATCGTAAGGAAAGATCACGACCGTCCAACTGCTAGGATGCGTGGCAGAGATCAAAGGAATCGGGAAAGTCCAGAAAGGAAGCACGCAAACGGAAAATTGGAGATCGGGGAATCGAGGAGACAGAAGAACTCGTCATCAAAGTTCATGAAATCCCGATTCACGATATCGCGATAAGATCTGGACCGTTAGATCAAAGGAAGATCTGGACCGTTGAATTGTCCAAAGGCGATTTTTCGCGTTTCGGCATTTTGAAAGGAAAAAAACGAGAAAAGCCCGTAGCTCTTTAAAAGTAAGGCGCGTGGTCACATTGCAAGGAGACTAAGGGCCAATTCAAGCCCGATAAGCTCCCATCGGCCATCGACAAATCGATGTTTCTGAGATCGGAGGTAAATACGAAATTTTCCTCTGTACTTCTGCAAAAAAAATAATAATTTAAAAATCATGGCGTCGTCTAGCAATTTAGGACCAACTCAGGGTCCGATTCTTCTGGGAAAGAATTACGAATTTTGGTCTCTTCGGATGAGATTGTTCTTGCAAGCACAAGAGTGTTGGGATCCAGTGGGTCTTGGATATGTGGAACCGTATCCAACCACCCTCACTGCCATGACAAATGTGCAGAGAATTGCTCAGGCAACTCTGAGGACCAAAGAAAATAAAGCGAAATTATGGATTCAAAATTCTGTGGATGATTCAATTTTCTCAAAAATCACAGGCGCTGGTACTTCAAAACAGGCCTGGGACATCCTTAAATCTTCCTACCAAGGAAATGACAGAGTCAAAACAGTTAAACTACAGACCTTTTGGACACAATTCGAGACTTTAAGGATGGCAGAGTCCGAAACTGTGGATCAGTTCATGACCAGAGTCATGGGAATTGTGAACCAGATCAGACTGATTGGTGAAACCATCACTGATCAACGAATTGTTGAGAAAATCCTCAGAAGTTTACCAAACAAATTTGAAATGGTTGTAACAACAATCCTTGAATCCAAGGATCTGTCAAGATTTTCAACAGATTAACTAATTGGTTCTCTGGTGACACATGAGACCAGACTGCATCTTACAGATGAGTCAATCTCCAATGCTTTCAAAAGTCAATTCTCCTTCAGCAGAGGGAGAGGCAGAGGAAAAAGCAGAGGTCACCAAGGAAGAGGGAGCAATCAAAATAACTCTCATTCCACTGGAGGTAACAGACAACAATATCAGAATCAAAATTTTCAAGGTCAAAGACATCAGCAACAAAATCAACATCAGAATTTCCAGCCTCAAAGAGGCAGAGGGAGAAGATCAACTGACAAATCAAGCATACAATGCTATTACTGCAAAAAGTATGGGCACTATGAATCTGAATGTAGGAAGAAGCAAGCAGATCAACTCTTAGGCAGAGAAAATGTGTCAAATCATACAGGAGACACCTTAAGAGGTATGTTTCTCTCATGCCACAAAATTGAACAACAACCTAAAGATCTCTGGTTGCTGGACAGTGGATGGAGGAATCACATGACAGGTAACAAAGAATTACTTTCATGCATTGATTCTTCAATCTCATCTGATATTACACTTGGAAATGATTACTTAGTCAAGGTTCAAGGAAAATGAATTGTTCCTATTCTTAGTAAACAAAATGTAAAGAAAGACATATACAATGTCTATCATGTTCCAGATTTAAAACATAATTTGCTAAGTGTAGGACAGCTCATTGAACATGGATATAAGGTACTTTTTGAAGGAACATCTTGTAAGATATATGAAAAAATCCCAAGCAGAAAATTAATTTCTGAAATCCATATGACTGCCAATAGGATGTTTCCCCTTACCCTCAGAACTGCAAATATGAGTCAACCATATGCACAGAGTGCATCAACCCTGAATGAAACAATGGTTTGGCATACAA
>ML781259.1:726651-738861 GCA_009831015.1 Picea engelmannii
ATATTAAACCTCTGCAATATTGTCTCAACATATTTTCTCTGATTCAACTAGAGTTTCCTATTTTCATGATCTCTTTTAATCTCCATTCCCAGAATGAAGTTAGCAGCACTAAGATCCTTCACATCAAATTTGGAGGGTAGATGATATTTCATCTCCTTGATAACATCCATGTTATTTCCTACTAGCAACATGTCATCAACATACAACACTACATAAATGAAGTGATTACCAACCTGCTTGGAATATACACAGTGATCAACCCTGCTTCTTACAAATCCCAATACAAGGATGTATGTGTCAAAATTTTGGTACCACATCCTAGGTGATTGCTTCAAACCATATAGTGACTTATTTAGCTTACATACCATCTCTTTCTTTCTCTTCACTACAAATCCTTCTGGTTGCTTCATGTAGATTTCTTCTTCCAGATCCCCATGTAGGAATGTTGTCTTCACATCCATCTATTCCACTTCAAGATCAAAAGAAGCAACAATAGATAAAATAAATCTAATAGAAGTTGACTTGGCAACAGGGGAAAAAATCTCACCAAAGTCAATTCCCTCTACCTGGGAATAACCTTTTGATACCAACTGAGATTTGTGTTTCTCCACTTTTCCTTATGCATTAAACTTCTTCTTAAACAACCATTTTCTACCAACAAATTTTCTTCCAGCTGGAAACTCAACTATATCCCATGCCTCATTCTTATCCAAGGAATCCATTTCTTCAACCA
The DNA here is from genome assembly GCA_009831015.1 of Picea engelmannii. Classification (NCBI taxonomy): domain Eukaryota; kingdom Viridiplantae; phylum Streptophyta; class Pinopsida; order Pinales; family Pinaceae; genus Picea; species Picea engelmannii. The sequence goes on from ML781259.1 coordinate 727,385, forward strand.
TGGCCTTCTTCCAGTGTTTACTATCCTCTAAATTCACTACTTCCCTGAAAGTTCTGGGATCATCATGAGTAATAGATAAAGCAAAATTGGAATGAAAATTAGGTGGAATATACCTTTTTGTTTGCCTTCTTTCTCTCCCTGATATCCTCAATACTAGGGTATGAGGTTCTTCTTCTTCTGCTTCATCTTCTTCAGATGATGCAGATTTTTCATCATCCAACTCAAGCTCTATTTTCTCAGGTTCTTCTTTCCTTGGTAGGAATTCCTATTTGGAAACATCTTTTACCTCTCTAAAAACAACATCCTGACTGTAAACAGTCTTCTTAGTTTCTGGGTTCCAAAGCTTATATCCTTTCACACCATCTTTATAACCAATAAAGATACGCTTTTCAGCTTTATTATCCAACTTACTCCTATTTTCCTTTGGAACATGTACATAAGCATCACAACCAAACACTATAAGATGTTCAAGAGAGGGTTTCTTGCCATTCCATACCTCGTGTGGAGTTTTATCATCCAACACTGACGAGGGTGATCGATTGACCAGGTAACATGTTGTACCCACTGCCTCTGCCCATAATTCTTATCCTAACTTGGAACCACTAAGCATGCCCCTTGCTTTTTCCATTAGTGTCATGTTCATCCTTTCTACAACTCCATTATACTGAGGTGTGTATGGAGTAGTCTTCTGCCTTTCTATACCACACTTCTTACAGAATTCTTCAAATTCATTTTCGCAGAATTCTCCACCATTATCTGTCCTCAATACCTTTATTTTCTTTTTTGTTTGATTTTCTACCAGATCCTTAAACTCTTTAAATTTATCAAATACCTCATATTTCTTTCTAAGAAAATAAATCCATGTGTTCCTTGAGAAATCATCTATGAATGAAACATAATACACATATTTACCTAGGGATGGAATGTGAACATGTCCAAACACATCACTGTGTATCAACTCTAAGATCCACTTTTCTCTTGTAGCACCAGATGGGAATCTTACTCGATTTTGTTGACCATATATGCAATGTTCACAGAAATCAAAATTCAGAGTGAAATTAGGCATACCTTCAACCATACCTCTACTGTGTAGTGTTTGAAGGCCCTTTTCTCCAATATGCCCCAGTCTTTGATGCCACAACATGGTCTTCTTTCCAGGGACAATATTGGTCTTGTATTCCTTATTTGTCTGCTCAGGGACAACATAACTATTACACCCATTAGTATAAGTGCTTCCCAACAACTTGTATAGATTTCCACACCGACATCCCCTCATCAACACCATTTCTCCTTGTACCATCTTGCAAGTGCCCTTTTCCAATACAGTATCCACTCCTGCATCATCCAACTTGCTTACAACTATTAGGCTCCTGGCTAGTTTTGGAATGTGCAGAAACCCAGGGATATTTCTAATCCTTCCATCTTTTAGAAGCAACTTAACCCTTCCACATCCCATGATTTTGGTTGTCAAGACATCTCCTAGGAATACATCACCGCCATCATATTTTTCATATTTACATAACCTTTCAACTCTTTATTGTATTAATTTCACCATTCAACATACAATATATACAATGTTTTAGGTATTCTATAGCTACCAAAACCCTAATCCCTTAATTCAGGATTAATTTACAAAACCACTAAAAATAGAAAAATACGCTAAAATAGAAAAAAACGCCCAAAAAAAAAATTGGGGGCGCTGCGCGTAACCAAGGGGGGCCATACCTGCCCCCCCTGGAACCCCCCTAGGAATATCCTAGCGCACATGACACAAAGGGAAAAGGAAGTTGGAATTTTCAAATGTAGTTTTCGAATCTGACGTGCCCACACACACACATGCAAAGAATATAAGACATACCGAACAACAAGTTCCATAACTGTGAGGGTGCGTACATCTTCCAAAAAGAGGTTTTTTGGAAGGTCTCAAGGATGTATGGGGAATAATAGTCTGTAAATAGGATAGGGATTATGCCAACAAGATTTTAATGCTTCAAATATGGAAATTGACGCTATCCATGTCAATCAGAGATCATAGCCAAAAAAAGATACACAATGGATCTATATCTTATAATCGATGAAGGATATGTAGAGGCAAGAGATAGATAATTGATCCTTTACAAGTATCGATATGAGGATTGGTACTATCCAATCGTAACTCATGAATCAACATAAAGAGGGTGATGCTACTATATTCTCGAGGTATTCAAATCAACTATCCCAATACGACTTTGCACCGTGTGAATAGAGGAGTTGAATTCGAACACAGTGAGACACCATTTGATTACAGATTATTATTGTATACCATTAAAAAATGCAAGAAAACCCATTGATAATGATAATGGGTGTTAAGGTACCTAGTACAATCTAATAAGTGTGAATATAGGTTCTGATGTCGAACATCTGGTAGAATCTGTCGATCAGGGAACATTGATGTATTCCCACCGTCAATAGCGAGGGGACCTACCACTGATGACTGCAAGACCCAAGGTACTAATAAGGACTCTAGATCCTTGTCCTAGATAAATATGTGTTGAAGTCGATAGGAAGAGATCTGTTGGAAGAGGGAATTGAAGCATCCCCCATTATCCAACGCAAAGAGTAGCATAAGGCTAAAGATTTGGAAGGACTCAAATGAAAGATTGAAAGGACCACCATGAAGTACATCTTTTGTGTGCACCAGATGTAAATAACACACGAAGAAGACCCTCTTAATAACGACCAATAATGAAGACTTTCAACAGAGGCGAAGAAACCACCAATGGGGACAAATGGAATCTAAGGTACTGAACAAATCTCAATATGCCAATAATGTTCTTTCTGTCAAACACAAGGGAAACCACTCAGTCAATGAAAAATGATGGAATGTCATATACTAAGCACAAGGTTACCTATCAATGATGTAAATAAGCCTAGGGTGCAACTCTAGGTCAAAATCATAGAGCAATTTATCCTAGTCGATAAGAGATTAACTCATTGATAGGAAGTCAGTGGGGACCCTGTATACCACACTAGCACATATTGTAAAAATTTCGACGTTCTATTTATGGTGTTATGGACAAAATTGGCCATAGTGTCGAAAAATAGAGGAAATTTTAATTTTTTTTTTCCATATTGCTTGATAACGTCGTTATTGCCACGTTGATGCATATCTTTCCACATTGTCGTCTCTCTTTCCATGTTATCATCTCTCTTTCCATGTTTTCCACATAGTCATCTCTCTTTCCACATTTGTGACATAGTCGTCTCTCTCACCACGTTTGTGAAGATAGTTTTCAAAGTTGCGACGTTGTGGAAACTAGGTTTTCACCCTCCAGGAACCACCTAGTATTTTGACCAAGTCAACTTTGATTTGGTCAATGATCATAGGAATTGTGATGTTATAAAATCTATAAATATGTTGCATTTTGCGGATGTTGTGACAAGTTTTCTATAATAACGACACTTCAAAAAGGGTTTGCGGGTCTTCTCAGCTAGAGTACAAATATTAAAATACATTGTGCTAGGGATCTTCTCATTTCGTTTTAATTTTCTGATCGGTCAAATTTTAAAGGAAACAACTATTAAAAGACATCGTACTAGGGCTAGAGTACATGATGGGAAACGATGACCTTTGAATGGGGCCAACGTTGAAATTTTTTCAAAATGTTTCTGTATATAATCATACATCCTTTAGTCTTGAAACCCTCCCATACCGTCAAGGCATGTGTCTAGTCTAAACATGTCAAATTGCGATGCATACATGCACATATTGAAGAAATTTCAATGTTGGCCCCATTCACTGCTCACTATGCGGGGTCGGTGCATGACATTTTTGGTGGTTGAATTGGAAGTTCCATGACATTTCAAGAGACTTCCAACAAATATTCTACAGATGGAAACAATGACATTTGAAAATGAGATTCCCATTATGAACGTTGTTGAAAACATGGACGATCTCAAAGATTATGTGGTCACGACATCATACATCCTTGAGTCTTGAAACCCTCCCATACTGTCAAGTAATGTGTCTATTCTAACCATGTCAAACTTCGATGCATACAAGAACATATTGAATAAATTTCAACGTTGGCCCCATTCACTAGTGCTCATTATGCGGGGTCAGTGCATGACATTTTTGGTGGTTAAATTGGAAGTTCCATGACATTTCAAGAGGGTTCCAACAAAGATTCTACGAATGGAAACAACGAAAATTGACAAACATGAGACACCCTATTATGAACATTGTTTCAAACATGGACGATATCAAATATTATGTGGTCGGGACATCAAACATCCTTGAGTCTTGAAACCCTCCCATACCGTCAAGGCATGTATCTAGTCTAACCATGTCAAATTTTGATGCATACAGACACATATTGAAGAAATTTCAACGTTGGCCCCATTCACTGCTCACTATGCGGGGTTAGTGCATAACATTTTTGGTGGTTGAACTAGAAGTTCCATAACATTTCAAGAGAGTTCCAACAAAGATTCTACAGATGGAAACAATGACATTTGAAAAATATGAGATGCCCCATTATGAACTTTGTTGAAAACATGGACGATATCAAAGATTATGTGGTTGGGACATCAGACGTATTCCTTGAGTCTTGAATCCCTCCCATACCATCAAGGCATGTGTCTAGTCTAACCATGTCAAATTTTGACGCATACATGCACAGTTTGAATAAATTTCAACATTGGCCCCATTCACTGTTCACTATGCGGGGTCGATGGAAGAAATTTCACTATGATCATTCACCTTCAAGGAAGGACCCACATTCATTATTCTCACTATGAGACATCCATTATATTGAACATTGATGCAAACATGGATGATCTAAAATATTATGCGGGGACATCAAACATCCTTAAGTACCGAAACCCTCCCATACCTTCAAGGCAACTATCTAGTTTAACCATGTCAAATTTCGATGCATACGGGCACAGATTGAAAAAATGTCAACATTGGACCCATTCATTGCTCACTGTGCGGGGTCGATGGAAGAAATTTGTGACGGGTGTATTTGAAGTTCAATAACAAATTTCAAGATAGTTCTGACAACGATTCTATAGAAGGGAATGACGAATGATGACAATGAGAGGTGCAACATGATGAACGTTGATGCAAATGTGGATGATATCAAATATTATTTGGGGAAATCATACATCCTTGAGTATTGAAACCATCCCATACCGTAAAGCCATGTGTCTAGTATAACCATGCCGAATTTTGATGCATACATGCACAGTTTGAAGAAATTTCAACGTTGTCCCCATTCACTTCTCACTATGCGGGGTCGGTGCAAGATGACATTTGTGGTGGATGAATGACAACATTAATAAAAATGATGAGTTATTGACATCGTCCTCTGAATAATCCGTGAGTGAAGATGATGAGATGATGACATCGTTCTCGCCAACATATTTCCACTTATTCTCAATGACACATCTTTGATATCCTCCAACATTAAAGAAATCCCCACATCAACAGGGAGTTTAAACAATTTCAATAAGTGTGAGTCATTCATGCATTCTCCTACCTCATGGAAATTCTCTTGTGATCATTCTCACCATTATTCACATAACCCCCACACTATATTCCCCTTAGTTACTCAATAATCCAAATTTAGAAATGACCAAAACTAATGCAACAATGATGGAATATAAAACCTTGGAAGAGAGATAGATGGTTGTACATAAGCATAGAGGCAAGGAAAACTAGAAAACCTTTAAACCCATGTCCATGAAATAGTTTCTTATTAATTATTTAAGAGCTAAGGCAATACTCCACTAGGTTTCCCATAAAGCAATCAACGGATTGGACTATTTCTGCCTACATGAGGGCACTAAAAAGGAAGGAGATGATTGAGGGATTGTTGAGTAGAGAAAGGAAACATTTTTCCTTGTGTTGTGTATGGCATGGAAGTGATATTTTCCTATATACTCAAAGATCACTCACAGACCCACTCTATATATCGTATCATCTCATCCTCGTTTCGTTTTAATTTTCTGATTGGTCGAATTTTAAAGGAAACAACTATTAAAAGACAATGTACTAGGGATAGAGTACATGATGGACAATGGTGACCTATGAATGGGGCCAACATTGATTTTTTTTCAAAATTTTTTCTGTATGACATCATACATCCTTGAGTCTTGAAACCCTCCCATACCATCAAGGCATGTGTCTAGTTCTAGATCGTGGGTAACATACTTTTGCTCATGTTCATTTAGCGTATGTGATTCATAACAAACCACTTGTCCATATTGCATGAGAACTCCATTGAGTCCCCCTTTTCAAGTGTACGTGAAAACTAAGAAGTCTTTTTCTGGGTCTGCAATCTTTAAAATAGGGGCATTAGTCAATAGTTTCTTTAATTGTTGGAATCTATCTTCACTCTGGTGACCACATAAACTTCTTCCCTTTCCTTTGTAAAGAAGTAATAGGATTTTCAATCTTGGAGAATCCCTTGATGAACCTTCTGTAATGTCCAGCCAATCCCATGAATGATCTCACTTATGTCATGTTTCTAGGGGCAAGCCAATCCATGATTGCCTTGATATTTACTAGGTCGAATGCCACTCCTTCCGCTGAAATTACATGGCCTAGATATTGGACTTACTTTTTAAAGAAATCAAACTTGTTGAACTTAACGTACAACTGATATTATCTTAACACCTGTAATGACATCCTAAGGTGTTATTCATGATCCTCTTGGTTCTTGGAATAAACCAAAATGTCATCCACAAATACTAAGACAAACTTGTCTAAATACTTGTTGAGCACATTATTCATCAGACACAGGAATGTAGCTGGTGCATTTGTAAGCCCAAATGGCACCACAACAAACTTGTAGTGCCCATACCTTGTCCTAAAGGTTGTCTTGTGGATGTCCTTATCTTTAATTCTGACTTGGTGATATCCCAACCTCAAATCTATCTTTGAGAAAACTGTAGCCCCTCTTAGTTGATCAAAGATATCTTCTATACTAGGCAAAGGGTATTTATTTTTTATGGTCATCTTGTTCAATTGTCTAAAATCGATGCATAACCTCAAGGTACCATCCTTCTTCTTTACAAACAGGGGTAGAATCTAAGAAAAAAACACCCATAAGAAAGGAAAAACACTAAAAGAGTCCAGGAACTATCATAACTTGAAAAAGAACCCTGATGAGGACAAGGATATAGAGAGAAACCTCTAAAAGCAAATGAACGTCAACCCTAGGCACTCTTCCCTTGTTTAAAGGAATAAAAAAAAAACAAGTTAGCTTACTAGAGTTCTAAAGCATGAATTGGACCATGCGCACTAGTCGATTCAAATAGCCATGGCTTACTAAACCATAAATTAGCCTCGTTCTCTTGCACCTCCACTCTTAAAATCCACTAATCTTCACCATTATCCCACAATGCTATGGAGATAATAATCTTGCAGGTTCAAAAGCATGCAAAACTAAATGTTTTTTTGTGCACACTAAGGAGATCATTCTCTTCGCACTACTTACTCCATTACGTGGTGAGTTTTCCCTACTCAATGCCACATCCATACTTAAATGGATGTGATGTACCTTGACCTTCATGTTTGATTCAGGAATTGGTTGATTATTAAGCTTTCCATTAACCATAGTGTCCCCCATTTTCAACAAAATGGCTTGATTGTCAAAATTATCAACTAATGCATTATGTTCATGAAATACATGGATTTTTTCCAATTATTCACCTAGAATGGTATTAAGAACTAGGTGCCTAATGACATTTTTCGAGTCTCCTACCATAGATAATCTTTGGGTGCCAATGCCTTCGACATTATTTAATCCTTACAACACAACATAATCTTTGGTTGGTTATTCATTGACATACCTGGACCCCAAACATATGCAATTTCAAGTGTTCCTTCGAGGCTCAAAATAATTCCCTCCTCGAACCCCCCCCCACACACCTCACTCCAATGTTCAAGAGAGAATGTTGTGTAATGAAATCACTTAAGATAAACATCCCATTGCCAAATGTTCCTTTGTCCTTTTCATGCTCTTTTGAGATGAGACTTAGCTCCCCCAATTATCTTGGGCATATTCAAATATCTTTTTCTTTGTTTTGAGACTGGGGTCCAAGAAGATCCAACATATGGTTTTGAGTAGTGTCAAATTCAAGACATAGACATCAATAAGGGAAAAGTAAAGGTTCCAAATTTTTGAAAAAAACAATGGTGGTTATCTAGAATCTTTTCTAGATGATAGATTTAATTTCCATTGCATTAGGGTTTATCTATGTTGTTAGTCTTCAAATTTTTCATTAAAGTTTTTATAAATGTTATATAATAATAATAATAATAATCTATTTTTTAAGGTCACAACTAAGCCACACCAAATTTGTGTATGAGACCCCCTTGTTTGTGGGACAAGGGACCCCCTGCACCCAATGATTTGACTGGTAAAGTCTACGGAGCTATACATACCCTACCCCCCTCTGGATTTGAACTTGTGACCTCTTAGGAGGAACACATGTTCTTAACCATTAGACCCACTCAGGCTGTATATATATAATTTTTCTTTGCAATATTTTTTTTCTATAAGGATTAATTTTTTAGACTATCCATGATATGATTTTCATAAGTTAACGATGAAAGAATTTTTTTTATTAAGACTCTAAACCGAGGGTTTTTTTGACCACATGAATTCATAAACACCATAAAAACCTTATCACTATTTCAAAGGGAAACCTTATCACGATTTCAAAGGGATGGGGGCTTTTTTCCCTCTTTGAAGAGAACCTTTAACTCTTTTGCGATTCATTTGCACTAATTAATTGGCTTTCCGACAATGATTTTTCAATGCAGATGGACGAAGTGTTATCATCTGTTGCAGAATCCATCCAAAAATTTGCAGTGATATACTTGGTGGAAATAACAGAGGTGCCTGATTTCAACACCATGCACGAGTTGTATGACCCGTCTACTGTCATGTTTTTTTTCCGCAATAAGCATATAATGATAGACTTAGGAATGAAGAACAACAATAAGATCAATTGGGCTATGAAGGAAAAGAAGGATTTCATTGATATTATTGAGACTGTGTATAGAGGGGCTAGGAAGGGCATGGGTTTGGTCATTTCCCCCAAGGATTATTCCACCAAGTACCAATATTAGGTAGATAACAACAATTGTATTCTATTTCATATGTTGAACTGGGTTTTCTTTAATTTTATGGATGGATGGATACATTAAACTTTGGTCTTAGACAAAGTGGGTAGGGTTTCTCTGGCCCAAACCTCACTGAATCAAAATTAAAACTTAAACCTAAATGGATATGATGTTTTAGGCACATAAAAATTGTTCAAACAACCTGGTTATTTGTGTTTGTCCTATGAAGTTCTTCTTTACTGGAATATTATTCGATGTAAAGCATACTATTGTCTATTTGAACGTTTTATTATGCTTATTTATCGAATTCTGATAAATTATAGTAAAATCCCTATGGCATATTGCTACTATCATGTTTCTTATCACACACATTGATAGGTAGAGAGATAGGCCATGGTTTGTGGGCAATATAAATGGATTTTTTGTTTTTGTTTTTGTTCACATTTTATGATTCATCTCTGTATAAGTTTTAAATGTGAAATTCTGGAAAATTTTAGCACAAATCCTAAGGGAATTGGAACGTCACTTTTTTTCAGTAGGGAAAAAATTATCAACCTTTCAGTAATATTTTCTTACAGGTTGGGTAAGTTGGAACTAGGTAAATTATATGATTCCCACCTGACCGACCTGTCACTACATAGTTCTATAGATTACATGGTTTCAACATGGTTCCAACCTTCCCAACCTGTCACTTCAAGGTTCTGGGCAGGACTTCTGAGCGGTCAATAATTTTTTCCTTTCGGTAGTGTGAGTCTATGCTATCAACCTTTTTCCAAATAGGTTCAATGATTTGTTGATTACTGCCCAAATCCAACTTTCTTATATGGTCAGTTAGTGTGCATTTCATCATGCTTGATGCACAATTCATTCCCATAAACCCAAGTATACTGAAATCCATCAACATCACCATTTGAGTGGAATTTCTCTTCAATGGATAATTTGAATCTCCCATTCAACATAGATTCTTGTCTTGACTTGGCAAGTAGGTAACCTTTTTGAAATAATTGTGACTCCATCTTAAGAAATTTGAAACTTATAAGTTGTCTTGAAGAGACTTTTTATGATGTGGGGCATTTCCATAAGTTCATATTAAATGTCTTTATTGCCAATTGGACAAACACTTTTCAATATTTGTATGGCTTATGTTGTGTTGTTTTTTTTCGGAGAAAGAAAAAACTTTATATTCATAAAAAAATAATATATATATTGCAACCACTCATGGGACTGTCCATTCTTATCACATTACCTCGTATTCATTCATACACCACCTTCCTTTCCTTTATCAAAACATTAGAAAAACACCTTTCACTAGTTCAGAAAACATTTCCTTGTTTTTTTTTTTAAAGTAGCTATAAATGGAAATTCATTTCCTCACAAAACTGCCCCTCAAAATGTTCCTGAGAAATGAAATCTCCGACATCCTGGGAGAGAACTTCCTTAGAAAGTTCATCGGCCATTGTGTTAAGTTCCCTAGGAATATGATTGACAGAGAACCATTCCAGAGTTGAAAAGACAGAATGAATCTGGGCCATCAGTGTCTTGAGTCTAAACACATGCATCTGAATTTGTCCTTTAACCCACTTAATTACATCCTTGGAGTCACCCAGAATTTGAATTTTGTGCAGATTTAAGGAGGTGACCATGAATAGTAAAGACCATAAACTTGAAATCTCCACTTATGTTGTATTGTTATCTCAATATAACAAAAAAGGAGAAAATGGTAAGTGAGTTGAATCATTTATTTTTATTTTTATTGTATATTTAAAGATTATATTACCTATTTTTTATGCTTCAATTTCTAACTTATATTCCAAATCAATTTCTTAGTATTTGACTTTTTCTAGAACATGAGTCTTCATCAAACACATATTATATCAATTATGCACTGTTGAGGTTCTCTAACCAAATACTCTCATAACATATCTGATCCTCTAACAAGCTAGTTCATCCTCAAATTATGTTTCTCACCTTCAAACCCTTGCATTAACTGGCTTCATCCCAAACATCATCTGACTTGTCCACAAACCTCCTAGAGAATTTATTTGATCTCATCATCCTCTAGTCTTCTAGGTTCCTAGTTTGTTATGATCCTCATCCACATGCTCCTCTCCTTCGTACTGGTCAAATATTATGCTTCATCACAGGGTGACATTTTAAGAAATAACAAGACACACATAGAAATTAAAATAAACAAACCAATTAACAACTTTCTTTTATAAAAAAGGCCAACATATATTGGCAAATGTCATTCATTGAGCAACATTTTTTGTCAATTTGTTCTACTATATCTAAGTTGTTGAGGAGCAAACATGGACCAGCTAGGACTTGATCCCAGGACCTCACTAGTACATATGAGCAA
>ML781259.1:762036-793161 GCA_009831015.1 Picea engelmannii
CATTTTTGGACTCAACATAAGTTTATTCAAATCTGTATTGAAAGACTTCAAATGTGCTTTATGTCTTATATGATCTAATTCTTACCTATTAATCCCTTGATAATTTTTAAAATTGAGATATATCCATAAATAAACATCGACATATCTTTTATTACCAAATTATGTACTTCACCTAATTTTGATATAATTGATCTCTCTGCACATACAATCATAACTAATATCTCTGCACATACAATTCTTATAACTCTTTTACATTTATAAAAATGTTGTTCATAGTTTAAGATAGAGTGTGGTTTGATTGATTATCATCACTATATTTCTTCTTTGAATGGAAGAATGAAATTCCCTTAAGATGTTGGGAGTAGTATTAAACTTTTGCTTCCTTCCTTGTTTTAGGTGGATTACCCCTCAAGTTAAGGTCTTCTTACAATAGCTACTGTAGAAGAATTTACCCAACAACAAGAAGTATACCCAAAATATCCAATCCTAATGGCTGAAACAACAACAACAATTAACCATAGGAACACAAAACTTAGCCCTAGCAATCAATCATGTTGATATAACCATCACTACAACAGAAATTATCAATTATTTTTGTCAATAGAATCTGGAACTCGTGCTACGTGGGTTGGCACCTTGGTGATTCTGCTGAACCAGTTCTCAACATAGATGAGTTTAGGGTTTGGTCCCCTCCTTAATCCCTTGTTGATGCTCCCAAGATGCTTGGTCCTTCTTCTGCCAGCTATAAATCTTCCCTAGGTCCTGCAAGATGGAGGTCTATGTCCCACTGACAGTTCCCTTCACCCATGTGGCTTCAACAACATACAGTGTCACCCTTCCTTTTACTGACCTGGTTAGCAGAGACAAAACTCAGCCTCCCCTCCAAGGTTTCTTAAGGCTAGATCAGTCCCTAAAACCCCCTTGCGACAACTTCCTGGTTCTTGGACGGGTAGATTCGGCCCTCCAAATGGACACAACAAACTCAACAATCCTCCCCAACAATTTTGTCCCTCAGCGACTATGCTTCTAGTGCAAGAGTGAACAACGTTTGAGCTAGGGTGAGCCCTAGGAGAAACCTAAACTCAACAGAGAGAGGTTGGGTTTACCCACCCTCCAAAGGACTGAGGAAACCGCCTCCAAAAACAGAGGAGACAACTCCAAAAATAATCCTTGTGTCTTTTCAAATGAGCCTCCATATCCTTATATAGATCTTGTCTTTTGTTTGCTTCCTTGTTTTAGGTGGATTACCCCTCAAGTTAAGGTATTTTTACCCTTTTATTATCCCAATGGTAGCTTATCAAAACACGGACAACAATCTTTTTTCCCTACCAGGCACTTTCCTCTTTGTGTCCATTTAAGGCCCCACGTCTTCCATTAAGGCCCCACGACTTCCCATTAACGCCTACGGGGAGCCCCCTAAGACACTATGTCCCTCCTCCGGTGGGATCAAACGTTAGGGGACATGCCAGGCTAGACACCTGATGAAGGTTGAGAATGATGAGTTGGTTCTTGTAGCACCAAATAGGTTCTCTTCATCTTGGGAGCCTTTTGTTTGGGGTGTCTTCTCGAGAGAAGTTTCCCACCTTTGAGAATCTTTGGGATGATTTCATCTAGGAGGAAACCATGTTAGAGATGGTTTCAGCCAGAGAGAGGAGATCTAGAACCTATCCCTCATTGGGTAGATGAGGAAAGGTGTCCAGGTTTGATAATGGAGGATAATACACCTCGAATGACTTTGATGCCTTTTGTAGGGAAGTAAGGATGAAGAGGGTGTTGATATTACCTTACAATCCTTAGTAGAACGGGGTTGCAAAGAGGAGGAATAGGTCCATCATAAATTCAACGAAGGCTATGATTCATGAACTAGTTCTAACCATGTGTCTTTGGGAAAAGGCATGCAATACAACTATCGACATTCCGGACATGTGTTCTCACTGGATATTGAAGGACAAGATACCATAAGAAGATTTTACTTGTGATAAACAATGAGAACACACTTTGACTTGTAATATTATATAAATAATAAATATAAAACTCAAATTTGACTTGTTATATTATATTGTGTGATCATGTGTTCTTGTGACCATTTTTTAGCCTACTTGCATCATTATTTTATACAAGTGATTAAGCCTATGAGAACTATATCTTTGGAATTCTCTTATTTTATGGTTTTATTTTTGCTCCCTACTGGACATCTTTTCTCCTTTTCTTTTGCAGGGTTTTAGGGGACGTACCTATCCAAAAAATAGACATCCCTATCCCAAAAGTGGATGTATGTAGGTTACTCGAGATAGTCTTCCAATCCAATGAGTCATCCAGTGATTAATTACCAAAAATACAAGAGGAGAAAGGTGTTTGTAAGGTGTGCATGGAAGAAAAACGACATTGACTTAAGTTTGTAGACAACAAAACAAGGGTTACACTTCTACTTAAATGGTTTCTAGTGATGTTCGTGGTCCAATGAGAATTCAATCTCTTGTTGGTGAAAATATATATATTTTTTTTATTGATGATTTTTTGAAATACGATTTGGGTTTATTTTCTGAACAAAATGTTTTTGAAACTTTTAAATGGTTCAAAGTATTGGTGGATAAAGCAAGTTGTAAAACTTAAAAGTATTGAGGTGTTGTGAAGTACCATGTTTGAAGGGGGTGAGTATGACTCAAATGAATTTCGTGATATTTTCTACAAGCAAGGCATCAAGATACAAACAAAAATTGTTTACACACTGCAAAAAAATGGTGTAATGAGGTGGAAGAATAGATCAATAATGGAAATGGCTAGATGCATGTTGAAGGAGGTTATATTGGAAATTTGTTTTGGGTAGAAGTGATTTTAACAATAGTGTTTCTATTGAATAAGAGTCTTACAAAGAAGATTTGTAGAGAAATCTTGAGGAGTCTTACAAAATTGAATGCATTCAAGTTGTATGACCATGTCAATAAGAAATTCATCATTAGTAGAGACATAATTTTTTATGAGAATCCTTAACAAGTGAAGACCAATGGCTAGCAAGATGAAACTTTGTAGCTGGAAGAAGAACTATAAATCAAAATTCATATAACATATAGGAGGAAATGAAAAGCAGAAGAAGAAAAGTAGGAAAAGAAGTAGAATTGGAGGAAGATGAAGAATCAAGCAATCCACAAAAAGTCCAAAGTGATTTTACAAAACTGTTCAGGATTATTACAACATGAAGGAGTTAGAACAATGTCTATATCACCTTATTAGGTAAGTCTTTCTACGATGAGTGAAGTTGCCAATTCTCATTATCTTGTTTCTTTTGAGGAGGCTAGTGAAAAATAGGTTTGGATTAGATGCAATGTAAGTAGAGTATGATTGTTTGATGAAAAATAAGAGTTGGAAATTAGTAGAGCTGCCACCAAGTAAAATTTGATAGGTTGTAGATGGGTGTATTAGATGAAGTTAGAAGCAGAGGGTTAAATTGATAAGCACGAAGCCAAGTTTGTTGCGAACGGATATGTGTAGTAGGAAGGCACAAACCTTGAAGATACTTTTGTTCCTACAACGAATCTAATAATTGTAAGTTTGTTGTTGATCATTGTAGCATAGATTGGATGGCCAGTCCACCAAATGGATGTTAAAAATGCATTTTTGAATAGATATCTGGAATAATTTTATATTAAGTAGCCACAAGGTGTTGCTATCAAAGACAAGGAAAAAGGTATGCATGTTGGTGGAAAGCATTGTATTGATTGAAGCAAGGCCATCAATCATGGTATGAAAAGATTGATAAATATCCCAGATCTAGTGGATTTAAAAGAAGTAATTTAGATCTCAATCTTTGTATTAAAGAAAAAGAATGTGAAACATTTTCATGGTAGTTTATGTTGATGAAAATCACAAGTAACATTGCTAGATTGATTGATGAAGAAAAATGAAACCTTTGTAAAGCTTTTGATGACATATTTGAGTTTATTACATTATTGCCTAGGAATTGAATTTTGGCAGCAAAAAGATGGAATATGTATATCACAAATGAATTATGCATCAGAATTGACTTAAAAAAAGGCTCAACAAGTTGCAATCCTAGAAGGACAACAATGTAGGTATGATTGAAATTTTCAAAAAATGATAAATCAGAAGCTATAAATGAAAAAATGTATCGTCAACTTGTATGGAGTTTGCTTTATCTTACAACAACCAAATGTGATACAAATTTTGTAGTTCATATGTTTTTCGTATTTTTTAAATTGTCTTAAGATGGAGCATTGGAATCCAGCAAAGAGAGTGTTAATATATATTAAGTATTTTGAAATTGCATTGAAAAGAATGAAAATTTCTGGTGGAGATATTTTACAAATGTAGATTGGGTAGGAGAAGTTGATGGAAGAAAATCAACATCAGGTTATGCTATTAACATTTGAATTGGTGTAATTTCTTGGGTAAGTAAGAAAAACCTCTATTGCATTTTCATCAACAAAAGAGGAATATAAAGCAGCAGTCGGAGCAACCCATGAAATAGTTTTGTTATTCAGAATGTTGAATGATTTGAAGCTACTACTACACCAGATGCAGTTAATGGTTTTACAATGTGACAATAAAAATGACAAGAAATCCAGTTTTGCATTCACAAATAAGACACATAGAATTTCATCATCATTGAATGAAAGAGAAAGTATGTAACAAGGAGATAGAGATGATTTTTTGTAGGTCACAAGATCAAGTACTCAACATTTTCATCAAGACATTCAACAAAGAAAAGTTTTTAGAAACCTATTTCAAGTTGTTGAAAACAAAATAAGCATTAAAGGGGGTTGTTAGACAATGTAATGTTTATTTTACAAGTCTTAAGCCCTACAGGTCACTAGTGTTCGGTTATAAAGTTAGTCATATAATAAACTGTAATGTTAGGACGAATTTTAATAAAGTGATGATGGTGTAATAAATCACGAGTTGTTCCATACAAGAAAAATGGAACGTGTCCCTCCCTTCGATATGCATATGTATGCACCAAATGTTAATGACATGAATGAGAAATAAACCATTGATTCGTCACATTTTCTCTGCCCACATGTTTCAATTATTTCTAACATTTTATTCTTATTTATTTGTTGTATGAAATGGCAAAAGCTTCAGCGTTGACACTGAATGATGGCTTAGAGAAAATTCAATAATGGAATACCTTTTTCGTGATTTATTTCATTATTTGGAAATAATAATCTCAAATTTTGTCTGGGCCTTTATAAAGTTCCAAGATGGATCCAACTCTTCCCATGGTTGGGTCTCCCCACCTTCAGTATAGCTAGAGTAGGAAAATATTTTTGCTTCATTTTATATGTTCCAGAGGTTAGTTCCACCAGTGGCATAAAAATGTTTATTATTTTCTCTTTGTTTGTCATATTATGTTTCTGATTTCCTTAAATTTCAGGACATTTTATAGGAATTATATATGGATATTTATGTTGTATCCATGTTCAGTGCATCAGTATGTCACAGGGGCAGGTAAAGACATCTTTCAAGGAATTGAAAATTAAATCGACACTGAAAAATATCACTTGGAGATATGCTTCATGCATGCATTCTGGCATTTACTGGATGCAGTAATTGAGGTTTAGGAACACTAGTTCATAATGCACAGATCTTAGATTTTGGTGCATAATAGTTGCATTTGTGTGATTTTTTTGAAGGTCTGTTGTGCAACAATAAATGGATTAATTATCAGTCAAACAATGTTTATTCACAACTACACTATAACATTCTATTCCATATTTTAGCAGTTTCTTTATTGGGAAAACGAGTTTTGATTGACTGCATTGTTAATTTTATTATTTCCATCTTATTATCACTTGTAAGAAATCTCAAAAAATTACTTTTCTCTAATCCAAGGTATTTTCCGAGTTTGTTGTATGATGTCACCTCCCTGAAATTAAAGAGAATAATGAAAAAGTATTTGTCCATTGCTTTCCATCTAGTCTTGTGCATTTCTAATTTGTCATCAAATGGGGTATTTTGTAGTTTTCAGCTTGTGCAGATTTTGACTTTCAAAATATATATCACCTAGGAAGATTTTTAGCTAGCTCATGGAAACGTATGATGAAAACATATATCATCACTTTCTTGGTGAAAGAATTGGGAAATATGGTGTTATTTGCCACATAGATTACATTTTGGGAACTTGACATGTCTATCAATCTCAACATCTGATGGTCAAAATGAGTTCATCGTGAAGGATGGTGCGCGAGACTTCATGTTGTGAACCATTT
Organism: Picea engelmannii; assembly: GCA_009831015.1. Lineage (NCBI taxonomy): Eukaryota > Viridiplantae > Streptophyta > Pinopsida > Pinales > Pinaceae > Picea > Picea engelmannii. The sequence continues at coordinate 768,264 of ML781259.1, forward strand.
GCAAGAAATAAGTGAGAAAGGCTAGTTGAATGAATTTTTTAAAACATGGAGAAATAGGAAGGTTGTGAGGGATCGAGATTAGATACCTGGTGAGGGAATCCTGGCTGAGAAGAATAAAGTTCAAATATGAAGTTTAAGAGAATCGAGGCTTTACAAAACTACCATGCCCACACACCAAACACGAACTCCACCAAACCTTGTATAGTTGTTCAACTTACAACTACTACAAAGAAGAGAATGAAATCATGGAGGCGAGAGAAAAAGGAAAGAGTGCTAAGAGTACAACTGCCATGTTCAAGGTGAGAGTATAGTTGCCATGTTCGAGGAGTTTTAAATTTATATTTTTTTTGAAGTGATTTTCCCAAGAGGTTGAACCACTCGACTCACTAAGCCCATGGCGAGGACAAAGGCGAGAGGTATCTTTGGCTCTAAGAGGACTGGACATAGGAGGAGGGCGAAGAAGGTGGAGAGATGTGTGAAGGTGTGGGGGCACGCTGAGGCCGAATGGCCATGCGTGCCATGTTTTGGTACTAGGCCGAGCCCTGCTTGGATTTCCCCCGCAGTCAAGGCATGGCCGAAGTAAGAAGAATGTAAGCGGGCACAGAGAATTGGTTAGCGTAGCAGGTAAGAACTAGGGAGGAGTGCAGACTGTGTGATGGCTCTGGTGAAAAGAGGAAGAACTGATGGACCAATCAAGGAGCACCATGGTATGAATAATGCTGGAGAGGGAGGATGCACACGTGCAGAGGTGACCATAATAATGGAGGCTCCATAGATCAGATGAGGAGGCAAAGAGGAGCGCACTCAAAGTGTTAATGGCGTGCTGGTTAGAGTGAAGGATGTGTAACTTCATGGTGTGGGAGGAGGGTAGGTGCATGCGTCAGTCACGTGGCTGGTACTGCGTTAGCAGGCGCCTTCCCCTCCACTTTGACACATGTGCTCAACTAACACCCCATTTGGGGGTGTGTAAGATTCTTTTGAAGAACAAGATTTTTGCAATATTCACAAGTGACATAGACATGGTGGCTAGAGACCTGATGAAGGTTGAGAATCACGATTTGGTTCTTGTAGCACCAAATAGGTTCTCTTCATCTTGGGAGCCTTTTGTTTGGGGTGTGTGCTCCTGAGAAGTTGCCCACCTTTGAGAAGCTTTGGGATGATTTAATCTAGGAGGAAACCATGTTAGAGATGGTTTCAACCAGAGTGAGGAGATCTAGAACCTAGCCCTCATTCGAAAGATGAGGAAAGGTGTTAAGAAAAGAGGGCGCTCCTCGTAACCTTGGTAAGAGGATGAAGGTGTCGAGTTCTGATAATGGAGTATAATACACCTCGAATTACTTTGATGCCTTTTGTATGGAAGTAAGGATGAAGAGGGTGTTGATATTACCTTACAATCCTTAGTAGAATGGGTTTGCAAAGAGGAGGAATAGGTCCATCATAAATTCAACGAAGGCTATGATTCATGAACTAGTTCTACCGATGTGTCTTTGGGAAAAGGCATGCAATACAACTATCTACATTCTGGGCATGTGTTCTCACTGGATATTGAAGGACAATACACCATAAGAAGCTTTTACTTGTGATAAACCATGAGAATTCACACTTTCATGTTTTTGGTTTTCCCATGTATATTCATATTGAAGGACATGACACCACAAGAAGCTTATACTGGTGATAAACCACAAGTATCACACTTTCATGTTTTTGGTTGTTTTGTGTATATTCATATTCTTGATGGGAAGAGATCTAAGGTTGAGCCTTCTAGCATGACGAGCATATTTGTTGGTTATGGTGAGTCCTCCAGGGCTTACAAGATCTATCTTCCATCTCACCAAAAGATAGTAGTGATTCAATATGTGAAGATAGTAGTGATTCAAGATGTGAAGTTTCATGAGGCTAGTATCTTAGAAAAGGTTGATGTACCCCTCTCAGTATTTATATTGTATTTTTTTTTTAAATACCTACAACATAGTCATTATTGTGACGTATTGGAGTGTCGCTCCCATAGAAACCATGTCGGAGCTGATACCTCGTCATGTCTCTCTTGCCACCTCCAAGACGTATCTCTTGCCACCTCCATGACGTCACTCTTGCCACCTCCCAGACGTCGCTCTTGACACCTACAAGACGTCGCTCTTTCCACCTCCAAGACATCTCTCTTGCGACCTCCAAGATGTGGCAAGAGCGACGTCTAAGAGGTGGCAAGAGCGATGTCTGAGAGGTGGCAAGAGAGACATCTTGGAGGTGGCAAGAGCGATGTCAAATCCAGGGTTTGGACAATCAAATCCGAGATGACACGTGTTTGCATGAAACGTCGCAATGAATATGATATCTATGTCATCGGAAAAGTGACATCATGTGAAATGACGTTTGAGGGGGTTGGTTGTTTATCGTTCTCCCAATAATATAAAGTGGCAATTGTGTCGAATGAGCCATCGGAATTTGACCCAAATGTACTAGTGCTAGCATGAGTATAGGAAAAAGATACTTTCGATTTTGAGATGTACTTGAAATAGGGGAAGGTCGACTTGCAAAGTCAAGGGATTCTACGGAATGGATGACACAAGATAAAACATCCTCCGAACAAGAAGATGACACAATATGTGACTTAGGAATAACTGAATAAAAATAAATATTGACATAAGTTTGCGATGCAGGAGGAAACTATAGACTCTCCATACTGACTAGAAGAATAACCAGTCGGAGGAGTAAAAGCTCTATGTAAATGGATCAGTTTCCTAAATCCCTACTAAACCCAAATTGTTGAGAATAGGCTCAAAAATTTGTTTTTTGTTCAGAGGTGACTCAACTGCTACCAATAATGGTAAAGAAAACTCATTGCCACGCTCTTCTTTTTTTATTTTATTTTTTTATCTTTTTCATATTAGAAAGCCCGAAAAAGAATAAAAGAATGCTAGTAGACATGGTGGAAACAAGTGTTGTGGGAAATCAAACTAGTTGCAAGTGAAAGGAACATACCTATGCTTAATGTAAGGAATCATGTGTAGGATATGGACAAAGTGGGAATCTTTCCTCCTAGGGTACATGTGTCAAGTCACAAACGAAAATATTGCAAGGCTAAGAACTAATGAGAATGCATAAGAGGATAAACAACAACAAGCTGAAGTTGGCATTAGGCTCAAAAGAGCAAGCAACAAAATGAAATGAAGTATTACAACTTAACAAAAAAATGAGGGAGCCCCACATGTATTGGCTAGAAAAATATTAAGAAGAATATATGAGGCTTCAAAACAAAGTCATGGCCAGAATAAATAGGGCTCCCAAGCCTATGAAAATATTCCATCATGGGTGCCAAATTGTGCACAAGATTATAACTAGGGAACCTATGAATGGTAGTCTCTACCATATGAATTACAACACTTATAAACAATAAACAATGTTCTGTGTTGGAAATCAGTGGGGTCGATCCTGAGGAAAAATGAAATAAGAAACGAATAATGTAAAAAATGCATGGAGGGGAAACTCTAACCTATATGCCAGTTTCGATATCATTACCTGTCAGAACGGATCGACATGGGAAAAAAGGAACCAAATAAAGTGTATTCAAAGTTCTATATATAAGACCAACAACACTTACCCAAAAGTTAATAAGTCCAATATATAAACCTATGATAATAACACGTGTTATGGAATACATAACTTTAAAAACAAGAAATCCTAAAAGTACAATACGTACAAAGCACCGCACAAACTTGTGGCTTATGGATAGTACTTGTCTAGGTAGAACCCATTTCTAGTCTCAGGCCAAGGTTTTCTTCAGTATCCAACCTGTAAAACTTTCAGTTCAAGAAGAGGTTGAAAATCTATAATCATAGCTTTAAGGATAGTCTCATCTGAAGGAAATTCAACATCTAAGAAATCATATGAACTAGGACTTTGGGGGTCACCAATACCAGGGCTCAAGGTCTTAAAAATAGTAAGATCAGACTCCAGAAGAAACTAAATATTGCTCGGGCCAATAGGGGAACCAAAAGAATCACATGCCTCGATTTAATAAAACACTTGATCAATTACCAATACCTTGTCTTGAGAAGGCCCACACGAGTGTAAAGGATCCTTCTTAGAAGAAATTGAACGTCAAGGATAACACACTTTATAATTCACCCATGGTAGGAAAGAGTCTACTCGAACACTGGGAACATACAAAGGAGAAACATGAGCTAAATTCAAAATAGGATGGTGATTATTAGATGAAAGATGATCAACAGTGACAATGTTTCTGTTGTGAGAAAAATGCATCACACGAAAGAGTGTAAACACCAAAACATTCATAAAATATACATAATCACACCTAAGAATCGTATTAAAGTCTAAAGTACCTGGCACCACTAACAGATCAACTAGGACAGTCTTCCCACCTAATGTGATAGGCAATTGAGGAAGAATCCCCAAAGATTCACTAGGTTTATTATTGAAATCCAAAAGCTCACCGTTCACTGACACAATATTAGGAGAACCCAAATATTGCCAAGCCATCGAGGATAAAACATTTTTAGAGGATTCTTCATCTACAATACACCGGAAAATGCATGTTGAATTAACTTTAACCATTATCTAGAAAGGTGCAAAAGAAGGGATATTAGGCTCAACAAGGTCATTCCAATCAAATGAAACCATTTTAGGACTTAGAGGGAGCATACTCGAAGAGAGTGGAATCACCTCTTGTTCATAAGGTATTGAATTAGAAATTCTAAAGACATAGATGAAAGATGCATCACTCCCTGATCCAGAATTGGATCCAGGAGCTTGATGGGGCTCAGAAAGGCCTAAAAATCAAAGTTATCATAATGGCTTCAAAACGGACGTGTATGTAGGCCTCGTCGATACAAACCCAAATCAACTTGAATGGGATCAAACAGACGTAGTATGCTCCTGATATTGTGATCTTTTATTTTTGCCAAACATGCAAAAAATGATGATTGTACAGTCTGTACAGTGCCATGTGGTAGCTGACTGTACAGGTCGTACAACCATACAACTGATGTGGAAGGCATAGTTGGTTCTTTCGTGGAAGCATTTGGAGGTGAAATGTGGTAGGATGGCTGGGTGTACGGACAAGTGACGTATCAGGAAGGTACAGGTGGACCGATCTGGGAGTGACACCTGTCACCATTGCAAGGGTGACACGTGGAACACCCGTACGGTGTACGTACGACATGTGGCAGAAAATGACTGGGAAAGTTGTGCTGAGAGTGTAGGAATATGCATGAATAGTCTGCTGACACATCGCACCCATTCGTTGGCTGAAGGTTGTTGCAAAACTTTTGGGACTCCACTAGTTTTGAATCCGCGACCTCTTGTTCGGGTAACGACTTCACCTAGGCCGGGCTACCAGCCTGCCTACCGGATGATTCTTAACCGTTAATGGAACCATTTGTATAAATGTTTTCATAATGGTTCAAATGGGCAGAGTAAGGGTTGAGGCTTAGCCCCAGCCCCCGACATGTGCATATGACTACGACATAGGACCACACTACTTATGACTCGGGGTATAAACGATTAGTGCGGTGTTGTTGTTTCGGAGACTAGCCCCCGACGGACTCTCCACATGGAACCTTACCATGAGACCTGGTGTTCTATCATTGGTGTGTATATATGGAAGCTCCAGACGTTTATAGCCCTGGATCTTGGTCTTATGATACACCATGTGCCTGACCTGTTTGTTGCTAGTGCTTTAAGAGGTTAGCGCCCGGTTGGTCGGGCTAACCCACCGACGAGGGTGCTTGACTAGGGGTAAGGCTTATCACTCTTGTGCATGGAGGTTAGCCTGAGGCCATGTGAGCCACAATCATGTGATCATGAGCCGAGATACAAGGGGGCCAACGCGCCCAGCTTAGCCCGAGGCCACGTATAGGTGCTTAATATGACCAGGCACCAGCGGATTTGGGGGTTGCACCAAATAATTTCATTTTGTGGGTTATTTACTATATAATATAGATTTTAAATGATTTCTTTAGCAGAATTGAGAGGTTTTGGTCATTTTCGGGGGATATTGGGCCCTTTTTGAGGCCAGATCTTGGGGGGAAGTTGGGAGATGGTTACCAACTTCAGATCTATATAAACCATGGCTTCTTCAAGCCATGGGAGGATATTTATAGCAGGTTTATGTTGAATATTTTCCAATCCAAAGCCATTTTTATGTAGGGAAGATATTGAGGAGCGCACCTTTGTGGGCCATTTCTAGGAGCTTCGTTCATCTGATTTCAGTGCCGTTTCTTTTGTTTCATTCTATAGATCTGGTAGAACAAGACCAGAATAGTTTTGTAACCTTTTGGCACATTTTTGATGTACTTTTAAAGCTTTGAGCAGAAATAAACAAGCCTCACCCACTGAGACAAAGGCCTAGAGATGTAGATGAGATTGCCAAACTCCGTTATCACTTTGGTGTTCTATGGTTTGTTGTTATTCTTTCTTTATTTCATATCTGTATATGTGCATATGGCTGTGATGTTTCTGCTATAATTATTCCACTTTCATTTAGCTTCCTAAATGGTTAATAAACACATGCATAATAACTCGACCATTGTCATTTAAAAGATATTTTCGGATCAAGTGGTATCAAAGCTAGTTGACGTTTGGATTTGAATTTTGCATGTTAACCAGGGAAAAGCTACATTGTGGTGAAGGGTGATATTGTTGAAGAGAATCCATTGATTGGATTGAGAAAGAGAACTTCTCAAAGCGATAATATGGCATCAGAAGAGGGACTTCCTCGGGATGAGAAAGAGTTTTGAAAAACTTTCTTCTCCATGTCAGAGATGATGAAGGTTTTGTATGAGGATTACTTGGAACAGAAGAAACTAGTTCTTGGTGAATCTTCAAAGGGAAAAAGTGAAGAAGGAGAGGATCCTCCTAAAATTCCTCCTTCACCTCCATCTTCACCTCCTTCTTCTCCTTCTTCTTCAAGTTCAAGTTCTAAATCCACTACAAAGAAACATGTCCATAAACATACGAATGAAATGCCTTTATTAAAACTTGATGTTAAATTCAAATTACCCATGTATGATGGTGAAGTTAATGCAGAGAGACTTGAAAATTGGGTCAAACAGATGGAGGTTTATTGCAGTGTGCAACAGATCAAGGATGAGTCAACTCAGATCAAGTTGAAATCACTTAGACTTGCAGGCACAACACTCATCTGGTGGAAAAGCAAGTTGAAAAATGGCACGCAACAAGTGGGTAATGTATTTCCATCATGGAAAAGTTTTATTTATGCACTTAGAAATCAATTTTATCCTTTGGGTTATAAAGAGAAAGCGTTAATTAAATGACAAACTCTTAAACTAAGAAAAGGACAAACAATGCAAGAATACACCGATGGATTTCATAAAATGGCATTGATGTTAGATATTACTTTATATAACTAAGAAACTCTTATGAAGTATATAGGAGGTTTACTTGCACATATTCAAAATATTGTATTCATGTTTGGACCAACTAATATTGATGAGTTTTTTGTTCAAGTGACATACATTGAAGCAAGGAAAATAGGTGTTGGTGTATCTGGGGAATCGTCTTCAAGGAAAGAGGACAAAATGAAGTCACATGGAAATAAGGTAAATGAAGTGGCTAGAAAGGAAGAGAAGCCCTCTTGCAAGCATTGAAAGAAAGAGGGGCATGATGAGGACCATTGTTGTCAATTGCATCCTGAGAAGAGGCCAAAGTGGTTAAAAGAAAAGAAAGGGAGGCAAACAATTGCAACAACAACATGACCCACAAACTTGGGATCATATTCAAGTGATGAATCTAAAGTCTCATTGGTTGGTATGACAGGTAAAATTGGAGAAGTATTTGATTGTAGAAGTAACTTGTTTCACATAAGGGTCATCATGAGGCACACTAAGGTTGACACATTGATAGATAGTGGATCTCAATCTAAATTAATTTTAGAGGAATTGGTTAACATGTGATGTGGTGCCACTAAGTGAATGTAGAATGTTCTTAGGTAGTCCATACTTGTATGATCATAAAACAAGCTTCTACAAGGAAAATAATCGATATCATTTAACCAAAGCAGGTCAAGAATATGTGGTTCATGCTCATCATGTCAAAACAAATAAAACTCTCCAAACTATGGAACAATTAATAAAGGCAGCTCAAGCACAAAACACACCTATAATTGTTTCAAATCAAGTAATTGATATTAAGCAAGAACATGAGATGATTGTGGAATGGAAAATCAATCACAGTTTTCTTCAAGATAAGCTAATGTCCTGCAAATATTAAAAACATATCAACTCATTTGTAGTCATATTTTGATTCTATCATTAGCAATGTTGTCTACAAGGATGATAGTGGCTTCAACAAGATGTGACAAGGTTCAAATAGCTAACAATATGTTCTTCATTATCCTGATTTTTTTACAGTTGATCTTGATGAGACAGGTGCACAGGACATATTTCAAAGACAGAAAACAATTCGGGTGGCCTATCCCGAGATTGATGACAGGTCAGTAACCTTTTGGGGACCAAAAGGTCCTTAGTGGGGAGGTGTGATCCAGAATTGGATCCAGGAGCTTGATGGGGTTCAGAAAGGCCTAAAAAGAAAATTTCTTAGAATGGCTTCAAAACAGACATGTGTGTAGGCCTTGTTGATATGAACCCAACACAACTTGAATGGGCTCAAATAGACATCATATGCTTCTAATATCATGATCTGTTCATTTGGATAAACAGGCAAAAAATGATGACTATACAGTCCGTACAGTCCGTATAGTGCCATGTGGCAGCTGACTATACAAGTTGTACAGTCGTACAACTGATGTGGAAGACACGGTTTACACCGATGTGGCTGCATCTTGAGGTGACATGTGGCAAGATGATTGGGTGTACAGATGGATGACGTGTTGGGCAGGTATAGGTGGACCAATACGGGAGTGACATGTGTCACCACTACAAGGGTGACACGTGGCACACCCATATGAAGTATGTATGACACATGGAAGACAATGACTGGACAGGTTGTGCTAATAGAGTAGGCATATGGTCGAATAGTCTGCTGACACGTGGCACCCATTCGTTGGTTGAAGGTTGTTGCAAATTTTTTGAGACTCCACTAGTTTTGAACCTGTGATGTCCTCTCCGGGTAACGACTTTGCGTAGGCCAGGCTACCAGCCCTCCTACCAGATGTTTCTTAACCGTTAATGGTGCCATTTGTATAAATTTTTGCATAGTGGTTCAAATGAGAAGAGTAAGGGCTAGGGCTTAGCCCCAACCCCCGACATGTGCATATTACTATGACATAGGACCACACTACTTATGAATTGGGGTCTAAACGATTAGCGCAGGTTTGTTATTTCAGAGACTAGCCCCCGACGGACTCTCTACATGTAACATTACCATGGGACCTAGTGTTCTATCGTTGGCACATATATATGGAAACTCCCGACATTTATAGCCCCAGATCTTGGTCTTATGATACACCACGTGCCCGACCTGTTTGTTGTTAGCGCTTTAATGGATTAGGGCCCAGTCGGTTGGGATAGACCGCCAACCAAGGCGCTTGACCAGGGGTAAGGCTTATCATTCTTGTGTGTGGAGGTTAGCCCAAGGCCACGTGAGCCACCATCATGCAATTGAGAGCTGAGATACAAGAGGGTCGGTGCGCCAATCTTAGCCCAAGGCCACATGAAGGTGCCTAATATGACCAGGAGCCAACAAATTTGGGGGTTTTCCCCTGAATAATTGCATTTTGTGGGTTATTTACTATATAATATAGATTTTTAATGATTTCTTTAGCAAAATTGAGAGATTTTAGTAATTTTGGGGGGATATTGGGCCCTTTTTTAGGCCAGATCTTGGGGGCAAGTTGGGAGATGGTTACCATATTTATATATATATATATATATATATAAACTAGGTATTCTTGAAGCCATGGGAGGATATTGATAAAATGTTTATGCTGAATATTTTCCAAACCAAATCCATTTTTATGCACGAAAGCTATTGAGGAGCGCACCTTTGCGGGCCATTTCTGGGAGCTCCAGTCATATGATTTCAATGTTGTTTCTTTTGTTGGGTTCTAGAGATCTGGTAGAAAAAGACCAAATCATTTTTGTAACCTTTTGGCACTATTGTGATGTAATTTTAAAGATTTGAACATAAATAAGAAAGCCTCACCCACTGAGACAAAGGCCCGGAGACGTAGACGAGATTGTTGAACTCTGTTATCACTTTGGTGTTATATGGTTTTTTGTTCTTCTTGCTTTATTTAATATCTGTATATGTGCATATGGTTGTGATGTTTCTTCTATAATTATTCCTCTTTCATTCATATTCATAAATGGTTAATAAACACATGCATAATAACTCAACCATTGTCATTTAAAAGATCTTTTCAGATCACTCCCCAAAAGAAGAGTGGGACCGGTAGAATATTGCATCAGTGCAATCACTTTGTAAGACTTGTCATTCTCCAAGAGAAGAGTGGGATCGATCAAATATTTGATCGGTTTGACCACTTCATCAACCATTGGTTGAATAGGTTGTCGGGAAACCAAACATGACTTAGAACTAGAAGAAATGTCAAACAAGGACCACAATCTTTGTACCACCTAAATAACAAGGCACATATGAGTAAGGTGATATCCCTTGCAAATATTACAAGGGAACTTGGGCTTACATCGTATTCATCTAGGTTTCTCAAAAGTATCAATGCCCCTGACATGACTTGCAGTGACCAGTGACATGCTGCCAACATGAATTGCATAGGTTGATAACTAGTCTCCAACATGACTTGCAGAGGTTGGTGATGTTTTTCCAGCATGACTAATAAGGACTAGAATTGTGCCCCTAACATGAATTGCAACAGTTGGTTGTTTTTCTTCAACATGACTTGCAAAGGTTGTTAACATAACTCCAACATGACTAGCATAGCTTGGTTTCGCGCTCCTAGTATGACTTGCAGAGGTTGGTGATTTATATTCAACATGAATCATAGAGGTTGGTGAATTAATGTGAATATGACTTGTCATGATTGGAATTGTGCTCCCATCATGAATCGCAAAGGATGATTTCCTTCCTCTAGGATGACTCATAGAGGTTGTTGGCATGTCTCCAACATGACTAGCATAGGTTGGTTTGAGGCTCTTGGAATGACTTGCAAAGGCTAGTAATTGGACTCTAGTATGATTTTTAGGGACTTTACCTTTTCCCCCAGCATGACTCGCAACGACTAGTTCCACATCTCCAACGTGACTAGCAAATGTTGGTGACTTCTTCTTCTTCTTACTCTTCATCTTCCTATTACTTTTAGAATTTTGGTTACTAGTATCTAGACTTTCACTAGAACATGGAGAAGGAGGAGAAGTAGACCTCGCGGATGCAGAAGATAAAGGATCAACATCCACTCGATTCCCATGACACAAGGTTCTTATATGAGAAGAATCAAGAGCATTCGGGACATTCAGACCGGTCCACAACAAAATTGGTAGTCCTAAATTCAACCCATGAATGTTCAAAGAGGCCATCAAGGGGGAGCCAACATTTCGAAAGAACGGAAAATCACAAGAATCTCCTTGGGAAAGGGTCCCTTGGTTGTTATCCTCAAGAAATTCTACCATGATGTTCTTATGCACAGGTTCATCCCTTGTGGGATTTTTCACATATGAAAAAGTCTCATGCACTGACTCTAGTGAACCAATGGTATAAAAACCCATTCCTTCTAGGCGGAAACTCCACACTTTCAAGAGAAATACGAGGGGTCCTCCTCGGCCAGCAGAGCAATTGGTCGATCGCCTTGAATCAACAATCCAAAAATGGTGATACTAACAAAACCTAAATCCAACTATACAAAGCATCTTTCCACTAAAAATTCCTAAGAGAAACATCGCAAATAAACAACTTCTCCACAACTTTAGACTAAGTGGATAAGGTCTTGAGTCCAAATAAATGAAAAAGTGGAAAGGGACCTTCTGAACACTAGCACAAGTTGATCAAACCCCATGACCGATGAACAAAGGAGTGAGAAGCAGTTACCTCGACCTCCACTTATTATCCCTACCTAGTGAAAGTAACCCTCGTATCCTGGGGAATCCTCAAGGGATACTAATAGTGTGAGGCAACATCTGCCGCAGGTAGCACGGGAAACCCCCCATAGTCACCTCTGAGATACCTAGGAAAAGAAACTAAGGATACCAACTTGTAGTCAACATCCAAGGGATACAGTCGACATTCGGGATCGAACATATGGGTAGCATAAAAAATATCAAAGCTTAGAAAGCACCACCTCTAAAGGAGGTATGGACACTAATGAAACACTCGGTCAAGCCTCAGAGGGGTTATATCCTCGAGTCTTCGTTACGCGACCTCATGTTTAAGTCATGTGTTAGAGGAGGCTCTCAACTATACTTATACAAATATTGGATTTTGATTCACCCTATCTTAGAATCCTATGTTTTTTTATGGGCCTTAGAGAGTTATCTCTCCAATCCTAATCTAAGACTCTAACCCTAAAAAAAATTGTGAACCCTAGAAACAAACTCTAGTACATTTTAAGTTTAGCGTTCATTTTACTTGTTGTTCTTTAATCAAAGGATATGGAAGTGAAAATGATGTTTTTTGAGACTGTTGCAAAAATGAAACTTATAAGAACACTAGAAAATAAAACTTTACACTAATTCTTCAAAGAAAAGAGTTTCAAAAAATAAAAATGCATAAACAATCCTTCAAACCCTGAAATGCAATCTTTTCTCTTTCTAATGAAAAATGCGCAAAGCAGCCTTTTGAGAAAAGAAAAAGAAGAAAACACAAGGATTCCCTTGTTATTTTTCCTTTTAAATTCTTTCAAGATGTGAAAAAAAAAATCCTATGCTAATATCTTTTTCTTTTTCAAATATAAAGAAAAACAATGCATCAAAAAGAAACAAACCTAACTAGCAACATACTAGGGGTTTTTTCATTTTCTTCTTCTTTATACCAAAGAAAAAACTAACAAAAGATGACAAAATAAATAATTTTTTGTGGTTTTACCTTTGAAAAATCCAAGCAAATCACAAAAGAAAAGTATCGAACTCAAATACAAACTCAAGTTTCAAATATGACCACAACAACAACCATGAAACTAAGATCTCGAGAACAAGATTAATCTTATAGTGATGCAATCCAAGGAATAAAAGGGAGAAAAAAATGGATCAAAAAACATTTTTTTCAATTCAAATTTAAGGCCTTACCAACCTCCTATAGGACGTAAACAATTTTGGGACAAAATGCCATGAAAAAGACTCCTAAACAAGCCAAAACGGGGCATAAAAAAGGTTGAAAAACAAGCAAAAAAGTCACTTTTCTTGAGGTGTATGTGACTGTATCCATTGTAGGTCACCAAATAAGCTCATGTGTGTGCCATATATTACTATAGGGAGCATGAATGAGCTTTGTACATACCTTTTCTTTATACAGGGAGTGTATGTACGTGCTTTGGCCTTCTAGAGCGTGTGTATATGACCCAATATTTACATGTTTTTAAGTGTGTATGTACGTGCTTAACTGCTATATAACAATAGAATATGTACGCAATTGTTGTCAAAGGAAAGAGCACATATACTTGGAAAAACTTGGAAAACTTAGGTCTAAATCCCAAAACACAAAATACAGTAGAGAGATCAAAAGAAAGCCAAAAAAGAATGGAAACCAAAAAGAAAACCCAAGAATGACTCAGAATGATAGAAGCATCAAATAAACTTGTTTTTATTTATAAAAGTAAAACTAAACAACTACTGAACTCAGAAAGAAACACAAACAAAGTATTAAAGTCACAGGAGAGACCCCAGACATTTGGCGAAACACCTTTAGACCAGAAAATATTTGAAAAAATCCTTTATGGAAAGATGTACAGGCTTGTGGCTCACCATTTCTTTTCACCTGAAGAATCAATACCGTAGATCTCCCATTGTAACAAGTCTTATCACAAATAGTTGAGAATTAATATGATGCAAGTAAGAACAATCAAATTTCAATAGAGAGTCGCGAAGCAACTGCAAGTTAGGGTTTGACAGTCGCAACCATAGCAGAGGACAACATCAGCACCAAAGGGGGGGGTAAGGGTACCCCCTCATACAAACAGGTAGTGGTAGACATAGGGAAAGGGTGAAGAGGCATAGTTTTCAAGGGCACCAGTGACAGGCACCTCGGGATCAAACCTAGAAAAAGGTTAGGAAAGGAACCAGGGCAAAAGTGAGTGCATGGGAGAAGAAGCCAGAGAAACTCACAGTGAGGCGCAAGACACAGTGAAGCCCAACGGGGCAGAAGGGCGCAACCCATGCAAACCCAAAACAACAATGATATCCAAGTTCATACTGGAGGATCCACAAATGAAACTCTACAGAGACCGGACGAAGACACATGTGCTAATATGCAAGTTCATGGGTTTGTGGCCCACAGAAAGAATGTTGCGCAACTAGATTAAATACCATTTGAAACCAAACGAAGAAGTGGAGCTCCACATGGGCTCAAAATTCTTCTTCACAGCAGTATTCATGAACCTGGATGATAGGGATAGAGTCTTTAAAGGAGGGCCATGCTTCCATGCCTCAGTAGGATTGTACATGTGGCCATGGAAGGAAAATTTCTCCCCATAAAAAGAGACTTTCAAAAAGTTGTCGGTTTGGCTGAGATTTTATTCCTTACCTTTAGACTATTGGTTACCCTCTACTTTCGAAGAAATAGGAAAAAAATTGGGGAAACATGTGAAGACCTCAAAAGCCACCCTAAAAGGGAGATATACATCTTATGCAAGAATCTGCATAGAAATGGATGTGTCGGGAGCACTCCCAGAAGCCATAATTCTGGAATTCAGGGATTTGGAATGGATCCAAAAAATTGATTACGAACAGATCCCCTTCAGATGCAGAAGATTCCGTGAACATGGCCACCTAATTAGAGAATTCCCTCTTAATAAAAAACAGGAAGCGGAAACCCCCAAAATAGAGTAGGATGAGGACAAGTTTATAAAACCGAACCCCAAAAGCAGAGAAGAACCCCAACAGGAAATAACCTAGAAACCCAGAATAAAACGGAAGGATGGGAAAAAACCAACAAAGGGGAAAAAAACGAAAAGGATTCAACAAAATTTCAAGAAATTAGAGAGTAAGCAACAAACAACCCCACCGATTGGCCAAGTAACAAGAAGGAATAGGGGAGTTGTGCAACCCCAATGGATGGAGAAGTCAGAGACGACAACATCCCCATGCAAGAAGTGGAGGGAGATGCGGAAATGACCCCAAGCGAAGTAGGCACATAATATCCTGATCTCAGAGACCTTGTGGAAAGGGAAGAGATATATCTCCCGAACATACTAGAGAAATGGAAAAGACAGGGAGTAGGCAATGTACGAACAGAGCAACTTGACTACATTCAGTACTTATTTCTCCTAAGGGAGGAATCCAAAGCCAGAGGAATAAAGCGCACACACGGGGAGATTGGACACCTAGGAGTCAAAGTCGATGAGGGACAAACACAACTCTCACCCAAGCAGACACAAAGGAAAAAAGGTAGGAAATCAAATAGCGTAGCCCTACAGGAGCTTGGAGCACTACTGATAAACTCGGGTAAGATCAAGAAACTCTTCCCCAACTCCACCCGCATGTTTAAATGAGGTTATAACCTAGAATATAAGAGGCCTAAACAACCCGAGAAAGCAAAGAATCCTTAGGAATAGACTAAAGAAAGAACATCCATATCTCTTTTTTATTCAAGAGACAAAATGCAATACAGATAGAATGGAGGAAATCAGTAAACAACATTGGCACAAGTACAAGATGGTGGCTATTGGAGGCCACCAAATGGTAGGAGGAATTCTCAACTTGTGGAACCCACAACTACTGAGCCTAATAGAAGCTGAAGCGACTAGGCACACCCTTATGTTTCGCATGAAAATCATTGCAAACACATAGGTGATTCTATGCATTAATGTGTATGGGCCCAAGGTGTCAGAGGAAAAGAGAGGAATGATACGAGACTTAGAAGACCTTAAAACCCAATTCAACAACCTCCAATGGATCCTGGCAGGGGACTTCAACATCAACACGTCACTTGCGGAGAAAAAAGGAGGTACAATAATATTGGATAGGGATGCAGAAGAATTCTCAAAGTTCATAGACACAATGGAGATGATAGACCTCAAAACTAATAATGGCCAGTTCACTTGGAACAATAAACGGATGAACCAGTATCAGGTAGCAACAAGACTCGACAGATTCATATTATCATATTTAATCATTATGCAGGGGATAACCTTAGATTGAAAAATTCCTCCCCTAGGGGGGAATATGATCATTGGCCAGTGCAACTGGAAGCAAGCTTCCAAACCACACCAAAGAATAGACCCTTTAGATTTGAGAAATTCTCCATTGAACACCCAACTTTCAAGGAAAAAATCAAACAGTGGTGGCGGGAGGAGCAACCAGAGCAAGGGACAAGGATGTTCAAACTCTATAAGAAACTAAAGTATATCAAATATAGGATTAAGGAGTGGAACAAGGACACTTTTGGGAACATAAACCAAGAGAAAAACAACATAGAGGAAGAAATGAAAAAACTCCAAGAAATCTGCATTTCAGAGGGTTGTACGGAGGAATGGAAAAAGGAAGAGATCCAGATGACCCAGGAATGGGAAGCTCAATGCCAGCAAGAAGAAACACTTTGGAAAAAAAAGTTCCATATTAGATGGCTAAAGGAAGGAGAATGGAACACCAAGTTTTTTCATAGAACAACCATGACCAGAAGAACCCATAACAAAATCTTGAAGATTAAGGACTAGGACGGAATAGAGCGAGAGTCACATAAGGAGATCAAAACTACTATGGTAAACCACTTCCACAGGATATCCTAGGAACCCAACTAGGATACAACGAAGGCCATACAAAGGATAATCCAGCATATCCCCTGCCTAGTCACTGAGGAAGAAAATAACAACCTAAAAAAAATGGAGGAAATTGACCAAGTACTCCAGGAAATGCCCAACGGGAAAACCCCAAGTCCATATGGCTTCACAGTGGAGTTTTTCAAATCCAATTGGGAAATTTTCAAACATGACATTTATAGGGTAGTGGAAGACTCTAGAAGGTCAACCTCCATTCTAAAAGTGCTAAATGCTACAATGATTACACTAATCCACAAAGAAAATAAAGCTAAAAACCTGGATCAGTACAGACCTATATCACTGTGCAATGTGGTTTATAAGATAATCTCCAAAGTTATAGCAAATAGATTGAAACCCCTACTACCCACACTGGTCTCACAAGAACAGTTAGGCTTTGTGGAAGGAAGACAGATAATGGACAATATTATCCATGCCCATAAGTTGATCCACACCCCGAAGCTTCAGAAGAGAGGGGGAATGATAATACAACTGGACCTAGAAAAAGCTTATGACAAAATTAGCTGGCACTATATGGTCAAGACCTTGGAAGCCTTTGGTTTCACCCAGCACTGGATGAGCTAGATAGTCATCCTAGTTTCCGCAACAAGCTACTCATTGCTAATAAATGGAGCCCCTACCAAACCTTTTTGGCCCACAAGAGGCATCAGGCAAGGAGACCCGTTGTCCCCCTTCCTATTCATTCTGATGATGGAAGGTCTTAGCCAAAGCATTAAAAGAGCAACTGAAATAGGTGAAATAACATGTATCAAAACTTTCAGAAATTGCCCTACTTCCACGCACCAACAGTTCGTGGATGACACCTTACTTCATGGCATACCCACGGTCAAGGAAACAAAAGCCTACAAATGAATCCTAGAAGAGTTTGGCGAAGCCTCAGGTGAAGAGATCAATCATTCCAAAGATCTTCTTCTTCAATACCAACCTCACAAACCAAAGGAATTTAGCCAACATTTTGGGCTTTGAACGAAAATCACTCCCAACTAAGTACTTGAGCATACCCTTGATAGACAAAGATTACAAAATGTCCACTTGGGAAGGAATAATCAACAAATTACAGGAGCGGGTGAAAAACTGGACGTACAGATCCCTCAACCTAGCGGAAAGACTTATTCTGACCCAGTCTTTTTTGCAAGAAATTCCAACCTTTATGATGTCCGTATTCCCAACCCCCAAGGGGATACTACAAAAAATAAGAACCATCCAAAGGGACTTCCTGTGGCGAGGAGTGGAAACAAGGAAAAAATGGGCCCTGGTAGCTTGGGAGAATGTTTGCAAACCAAAAACCAAAGAAGGTCTGGGGCTACAAGACCCACAAGTGACCAACGACGCCTACGGGGCAAAACTCTAGTGGCGCTAGGTCAAAGAAACTACTACACCATGGGAAAACCTATGGAAGGAAAACTATGCCCTGGACATAAGCGACCAGGATAGAATCCACTTCAGAGGCACCAGGGAAGGTTCATCCATCTAGAACCTAACCTGGCGCAACAAAGCCTGGATTCAGACATACAGGTTTTGGGAAGTAACGAATGGTAGAACAACCAGATTCTGAGAGGACGCATCGAAATAGGAACCCAGAATGGAAAAACCAGACAGGGAAGCACTCCAACAAGAGCTGATCACGCAAGGTAAAACCAGAGTCTACCATTATTGGAAACAAGAAATAGATTGCAACAAATGGAGAATCTGGAACACTCTCACCCCATAGAATATAGCCCAAACCGTAACAACAGTAAAAGAGGTGGAGGAGGAATTGGGGAGATGAAAAATTGCAGTCACGGAAGGAAATGACCAGCTGAGATGGGGACAAAAATACGACAGGGAATTCAATCTAAAATAAGTCTGACACTATATCGCGGACCAAGACCAAGAAGACCCAACACAGCAATGGGATAAGCTCTAGAACGGTCCCCATTGGCCAAAAATAAAAAAATTCCAACTGTTATTACTCCACAACCGAATTCTAACTTCAGAAAACCTAAGGAAAAGAGGATTCATGGGTCCTTCCAGATGTCACCTATGTCAAGCCAAGGAACAAACAAAGAACCATCTCCTTGACAAATGCACCTACACAGCAAAAATGTGGGACTGGGCGGCAGGTATCTTCCGATAGTCAAATAGGATCCAAGGTAATATCTCCACAACTATCAATATTTGGAAAGAGAACCACAATGAAAACGAAGAGGTGAACCTCTATTGGACCCTCATCCCGGGAATGATCATATGGGAAATATGGAAGGAAAGGAACCGACACATATTCAGGAACCAAAGTTGGCCAGAAGGGAAGATCAAGGAAACAATAATCTCCATGACAAAATAAACGGTACAGAGCCGCAACTGCCAGACAGGAAGAGCACAACTCACAGACCAGGACTCCTAAATTTTAGAAGCCTTCCACCTGAAAGACAGACGCAACCCCAATTAGGTAAGACGACCACCGCAACTCCAAGTAGGTGAGTACAACTAGAAACCACCACTAGTAGGCTCCCTCAAGATGAATTTCGATGGGCGTCGAAAGGTAACCTAGGACGGATAGAAATGGGAGGCATAATGAGGGACACTAAAGGAAATATCATCCGGTTGTACGCTGGGAGTTTGGGAAGCTCAACCAACAATGTCATGGAATTCAGAGCCCTGGAGGCCGGCATCAAGATTCTAAGTTGGGAAGGGATGACAAACATCATAGTGAAAGGAGACTCCACAGTCATTATTAACACAGTTAGGAGACTCCAAAACGGTACCAGAGTGGGAAAAATTCATAGGCATTGGTGCTTGGCACAATCCCTGCAAAAAATTCAGTAGCACTTGTAGACGGGGATCACATTGGAGTTGCACTGGGTTCGAAGGTCAGCAAATGGACTGGCGGACATAATTGCTAATGAGGGGGTTGAAAACCAAGGACCAGAACTGGACACTATCTGGAGTAACATCCTGAATGGTCAATTCCGAATAGACTGCATCCAACTAGTGGCAAAAGACTGTGACTGTAGACGAAGTACAGATGACCACATCGAGGATGGAGGTGCATAAATAACTGAAGGGCATGTAGGATCCAGGAAGAATCTGATAGACCACCACCAAAACACGAGTTACAATGCAGATCCAGGTCACACAACAAGAGGAGGTATGACACCACGGTCCTTTCAATAGGAACAAGTACAAGGGTTGTCCATGGGAAAGAAAAACAATTAATCAGCATGTGGCAAAGGAAAAAGGACAAAAGGGTTTCCAATGGTCGAGTATGGGTACACCTCACCCAAGTACAGATACAGGAGTGGTAATGATTGCCGTACAACGTGTAGGGAAAAGGATTGGCGCAGAGATGACGACAGGGCTCCCAAGAGCACACACTCTGAAATAGTGAAAAAGGACCAGAAGGTACACCTTTATGAGCGGCCCATGATTGTTGAGACTAGCCTGAAACCAGGGAAATCCCATAAAAGAAGAAACACCAGGAATAGCCATAGACTAGAGAGAAGCAATTACAGAGCCCATCTTACATACCAGGAAGGGGTGAATAGGAACAGGAGAAGAACCCAAGACAAACACCACCACAAGCAAGCCGAGATGGTAAGAATGAAGAAAACCCATAGTAAGAGAGGCCCCCAGGGAAAAGAACCTCTGAAAAGTGCCCAGAGGATTACAAGGATGGAGCAAGCTGCCAGAGAAGCCAAGGGTACCTTTCTCACGCAGGTCGATCCAAAGGGAAAAGTGATCATCAATAGGTGGGAGAGAGGAATTAACACCACATGCAAGGGAAAATCCTGGATAGAACTAATTCAAGAAGCAGAAGGGATAAGGGACCCAGGGTCTACGCATCCCAAAACAACCCTCTACCACAAAACGGTGGAGGAGGCCTAGCGAACAAAAATGTTGATAGGAAAGATGAACCCTGACTGGAAGGAGACCAACAGGGAGGCTATAAGGGACCACAAGAAGGTGCTCACAGAAATTCTAAGTCGCCTCAGCAACCTGGATGCTAGTTCGAAAAGACTAGCTAAGGACCAGAGGAACCAAAAGGATAAAATGGAACGAATGGCAGGCCAATTCCACCTTTACTTATGCTATGTCCACCACATGGAAATCACTCTAGCAGAATGGAGTGGAATACCATCTTGTATCAGGAATATGTGCATGATGGAGCAGAGGAAGGAGAACGAGGCAAGAAAGGATGGCGATGCAAGACATCTCATCATCCTAGACTAGCACAGGTTCAACCCCAGGTCGAGTTGTTTTCAGTTTAGGAGCTACCCTTGTTTTTTTTGTTATGTTTTGTGTATATGTTATGATTTAGTATTTCAAACTGGTTTATGGAGGACTGGGTCGGTTTCCCATGGTGGTCGCCTAGCCCTCCCCTTGCTATCTCAGACAACGAAACTCTGGGATCCCTGATCTGGTTTCGTTTTTGGCAGATCAAGGGAGTCCCCTTATCTTTTTTGTATCATAACTTCTCTCAGTAATACAGGATTTCACACTCACTTACAAAAAAAAAAAATGTACACGCCTGTGATGAAGGAAAATCGTTTGTACATGACTATTTATACTGGTTGGGCGCGTATTTTTACACGATTTTGATAACTAGCACATCATGTATATACCCAAAAATCTCAAAAATGGACAACAAAAGTCAAGACAAAGGCTCAGGTGCAACTAAAGGAAGACTCAATTGATTATAGGTTATCATTCTAAGTATAGATAACAGTATGAAACAAAAAAAAAACACTTCCATCAAGAAAATAAAGACATAAACCCATAAACAGACCCACCAAGGAGAAAGATCCCCAATATGGTCTCTAGTTCTGATTTCAGGGAAAATCCCCTACAGTAGTGGGTTGTACTGCAACATACCAATGACCATATAGAAACAAATTCACAAAAAGAACATGTGGCAAACATATAATAACTAATTTCAAGAGAAATAACTAACTATTGGGTAGAAGAGAAAGATTGACTCACCTGGATTCCTACGGATGATGTCATTCCTGATTGTCATAGTTTCTTCGCTCCTTTCCACCAACTCCTCTTCAACCTACAAGAACCTTAAAGATACAATATTGTAAAAAGAGGTAGTTACACTAATAACTAAATGTTAGTCTAATGAAATATAATAGTAAAATATCAACAACTAGTATTCTATGAAATATATGTGAAAAGATTGCAACCAAAACATTACAAATTCAACATATTTGGAAGTAAAGAGTTTCTATTTGTATTCAACAGTTAAGGTGGTTATAGAATTATAACTATCCTACATAGTGATGCCCTGTGGTGAGATATCCCGAGTTCCTCCACCCTTTCTCATGATATACAAGATGGTATTGACTTATGATCTATCACAGGACCAAAGAGAATATAAGGGGAAACTCTAGGAAATATAAGTTGATGATCATAACAGAGGGCTAGAAACAAAAGTTTCTAGGTCAAACCAACAACAACATGGATGTATAGGAGTTTACATACTTGGCAGAGTTATCCAAATAGAGGTTTTCTTAATGTGTGCAAAGAACCATTACTTTCTATTACCTTTCTCCTTGGACAGATTATTTTTTGATGTGGTCTCTAATTTGTTAGAGACAATTGAGTATGGGTAAAAGGAGTTAGGAAACTAAGCAAACCCATAACTCAACATTTAATTAAGAATAACTATATTTTTTTAATCATTTTTCTTACATGTACATGTGACTATCCCTTTAGTGTCTCGCATTTACGTGAGTTCCATAATTGTGAGGGCGCATACATATTCCAAAAAAACGTTTTTTGGAAGGTGTCAAGGAGGTATGGGGAATAATATTTTGTAAATAGGATATGGATTAGGCCAACAAGATTGTCAATGCTTCAAATGTGGAAATTGATGCTATAACAGGGGGAGAGTGAAAGAGAGAAAGAGGGAGAGTGAAAGAGAACATGAGGGAGTGAGAGAGAGATAGAGAGGGAGGGAGAAAGTGAGAGAGGGGAATGGGGGGAGAGAGGGAGTTTGAGAGAGATAAGGGGAGAGAGGTAAAGATAGAGAGAGGGGGGGAGAGGGAAGGGAGAAATAGAGAGAGGTAGAGAAATGGAAACATAAGAATAAGAGTGTGTGTGCATTCCAAGAACACGTGCACGTTCTTAAGAGAACTTGCATATTCTTAGGAGCATATGCACATTCTTAGAGCACATGAATTTTCTTAAGAGTATGTGCACGTTCTTAGAGTGCATGAAAGTTCTTATTGGATTATGAAAGCCACAAAAATATCCTAGTTTTAAGCAAACTATTGTGTTTCCAAAAACCAATTCACCACATTTTTCTCTGCAACCTCTTCTTCCTCCATTTTGGTTGCATAACCAAGTTTTGTTGATCTTCTCTAGGTAATTATTCTTAATTCAAATATTATTTAATTTCAAAACTACCTCAAAACATATAAGGAGTTAGCATGTTAATTAAGTTTGTTTCTCTAATTTCTTGGATGGGGTGGCAGGGAGGAATTGAACGAGCCATGATTGTGACCAACAAATTCACCAAATTGTTTATTTCTCACCCCTCGAAGTACCACGTGAGGAGTTCACCTTACCTTCGCATCTAGTTAGAAATGAATGAGGAGGGTGCTCAGGTCATGAAGGTTCATTCCCCTCAAGTGTTTGGATTGAGAACTGTAAATGAAATGGCCATAGCATTCAAGGCCTCATTCAATGATCGTCCATCGAAACGTCACTCGTTGAGCTCTCCAAATCTTCGTGTTCAAAGGCAATTTAATATGCAAGGTGATTGAGTCATGGAGGTTCTGTAAGGTAGATAAAGAGGTAGTGTGGGGGGGTGGAGGGGGGGCAGAGGGCCCATAGTGATAATAGTGGAGGTCATTCAATTTAAGGTGGACTAGGTCCAATATATAAAGGATTCTTAGAAGTTTCTACTTCTAGAAGATTCCTCCTCTAGAATGTTCTTAGGTGATGGTAGCACTATATAAAGGAGTTCAAGCAATGTAATGGTACATGAAAATAATTATTATATTCGGAGAGGTAGCTTAATAGGGGGATGCCCCCTCGAAGAGGCAAGTGAATAGGAGAGGATCCCTTCCATAATAGGATCCATTGTATGGTGTTGCCCTACCTCAAGGGTTTTGAAATAATAAAGTGTTGTTTCTTCTATCTTGCTATGTGGATATATTGTGTATTCATTATTTGTGGTGATTATATTTGTATATCTATTTAGGTTCTTAACAAGTGGTATCAGAGCACTATCCTTAGCAGACATTGTGGGCAAATATTTTTTTATTTTTGCATATTTTTTTTCGGAGAAGAAAAAAGAGGGCCTTGACATTCCAGATATTTTCGGTATACTTTTGTTAAAAAATTTCAGAAACATGTTGTATATCTGATTTCCTCTCAAAAAAACACCCAATTTTAAAAAATAATCGTTCGAAATGGAGTACGGGAAGTCAAGATATTGAAGTTTTAAAATCTGCAAATTTTTAGGGTTTTTTCCGTGGACGGCGGCGCAATTTTTTTTATTTCTGTAGAAGTTGGAGGCCGAATTTTCCCAAAAACATTACATATCTGAGTTCCTCTCACAATTTCACCCAATTTCAAACAAAACAATCAGCCGAAACGAAGTCTGGGAAGTGAGGTTATGAGCATTTTAAATTCATCAGTTTTTTAGGGTTTTTCCAGAAAACACCGTGATTTTCTGTAGTAATTTATTGGGTTTTTTCGTGATGGCAAAGGCACTGAAGAGTTCATAAATTTTCATAGGGTGCTCAAATCACTATTTCTTCTCAAACCCTCAAAGAAATTCTATAAATTACTGAAGCATTCAAAGCCCAATTGTTTGACACATTGAATGACATATTGGATGACTTTGTAGATGGCCTCAATGATAGTTTTTGTAGTATTCAAGATTTATTGGATAACATGCAAGAGAGATTTCTTATGGCGAACCTCAGGGATGAATATAATCAAGAAATATATGCCTGGTATGACTTTGAGGTCGATTGCGATGATTGGTATATGGATAGTTGTCATTTATGG